>JAQZBX010078737.1:0-14077 GCA_029593785.1 Cabassous unicinctus
TGTGTGCAATGGAGTGGATTTGAGCATGCCTCTATGGCTTCTGAGTACATTCAAGTTGTCATGGGGCATTGTCACAGTAGGTGGAGACGTCCATAATGTCTGAAAGAATATTGAATTCCCATTCTGGGAAGTCATGCTACATTCTCTAGTAGAGTGGCAAGTATCCCCTGAGTACATGAGCAGTGCCTAGTGAAGGAGGACTGACCATTCTGCTATGCCTTGGATATTGATGTTTGCACTTATGGAACTTTCCTTGTGAAACTGAAACTTAGCCTAATATTAAATATTGCCCAAGAAGTACCACCTGAACACCTCCTTGTTGCTCAAATGTGGCCTTTCTCTAAGTTAAACCCATATAAATGCACTACCTTCCCCCCAGTGTGGGACATGACTCCTGGGGATGAGCCTTCCTGGCACCAAGAGATACTACTGCCTTCTCATCTCCATGGTTTAAGTTGAGAAAACAATATTTAATCCTATCAAACATCCCTTGTTTTTGATGGATCACTTTTGCTGCTTTCAGGTTTCTGTCCTTATCTTTGGCATTTTACTACCTGACTATTATGTTGCTCAGAGTAAATTCTGGTAGGATTTATTCTGTTTGGAATACACTGCACTTTCTGGACATATGCATCCATGTCCCTCATAATAGTTTGAAAATATTTGGCCATCATTTACTCAAACATACCTTCTGCTTATTTTCTTTTCTCCCTCTGGGCCAACAATAGTGAATATGTTTGAGTGCTTTGTGTTGTCACTCAATTCTCAGAGACCCTACAAATTTTTTTCCAGTTATTTCCTCTATCAGTTCTTCTATTTGTGTGATTTCAGATCAGTATCTTTTAATTTGTTAATTTTTTCCACTGCCTGTTCATATCTGCTCTGTGAGGTATCTATGGTTAATCTCTTCTATTGTGCTTTTCATTACCATGAGTTCTAGTATTTTTCTCTGTATATTTTCAATTACTTTTGTATGCTCACCTGGTGTCTTCTTAATATCCTTTATCACTTCTTCATCTCTGTATTAGTCTGCCAAAGGGGTGCATATGCAAAGTACCAGAATTCTGTTGGCTTTTATAAAGGGTATTTTTGGGGGTAAAAGTTTGCACTTCCAAGGCCATGAAAATTCCAACTCAAGGTACCATAACAGGTATTTTCTCACCAAAGTCATCTGCCATGTGTTGAAACAAGATGGAGGGCAATCTCTGCCTTATTGCTCAAGAATTACTATGTCTCTTGCATAGAGCTCATTTCATTCTGGGCCTTCTCAGATGCTCAGATGCTCTGGTCTCCTCCTCTGCAACTATCAGGTGAATGGCTCAACTCTTCCCAGGCAAGAGGATAAAATATGACAGAGCTCTCTCTCTTCTTGTGCACTCATCAGTGTGTGCCCACTTATATCAGCCCACCAAGGAGGCAGGACTCAACTTGAGTCATACCTTATTGACATGGTCAAATCAAAACCCCTAAATTGATTTTATCAAGTAAACTTTAAATCTTCAAATTTAAGTCAATCAAAGGGTATCACACGCAGAGGAATAGATTAGCTTATAAACATTGTATTAGTCAGCCAAAGGGATGCTGATGTAAAATACTGGAAATCTGTTGGCTTTTATAAAGGGTATTTATTTAGGGAAGAAGCTTACAGTCACAAGGCCATAAAGGGTAAGTTACTTCCCTCACCAAAATCTGTTGCCACATGTTGCAGCAAGATGGTTGGAGGTTTCTGCTAAAGTTCAGCCTTGCTGTTCCCCTTAAGGCTCCATGGTCCCAGTATTTTATGATTTCAGCTGTAGGCTGACATAAGACTCATCTCTTTTCCTGGCGATTGTCTCTTTCTGGGCTCAGCTGCTCTGCTCTCTTGACAAGGCCAGCTCTAAACTATAAGGTGAATTGAAGACTCAACTCTCTGTGTTTTCCTTTTCTGTGTGTTTACTTCCCTGTCTTTGATTGAGCACACAGTTATATAGGCCACGGGTGTAGGCTAGCTGTCTCTGGGGACTCAAACCTAGTCACCCTAATGAAGTGGTCAAATAAAAGCCCTAATCCTGGTTTAATAAAGTAAAAGTGAAACCTCTGCATCTAATACAATATAATATACCCAGAGAACCAGACCAGTTAACAAACACAATCTAAAATCTATTTTTGTAAATCATAAACAATAGCAAACTGCCACACTCTACCCTCTGAATTACAAAAAGACATTACAATATTCAAAAAAACACACCTTAAATCAGTAACAATGCTAAAAACAAAATCATATCACAATCATTTTAAAGAAATACTGTTTGTCTTGGGGCAAAGTTCCATCTGGCTGTAGATGTCTGAAACTTACAAAACAATTTATCTGCTTCTAATATACAAAGGGACAAAGGATAAACATTTGCATTATCCTAAGGAGAATTTGGGTGGGAAACATGATTCATGGGTCCAGAACAGTTCTGAAAACCTACAAGCATAATTCATTAGATTTCAAAATCTGAGAATCATTCTCAAGATGGTGGTGTCTTCTCCCTGGGCACTCATGGGGACCCACCCTTTCCACAGAATTGATCCATGGCTGTTTTCTTTTTTCTCCCTTTTCAAGCATCTGGGTGGTGACCAAGCTCCACACCGTACCCTGCAAAAACTTTGGTGGTATGGCCACAGTTTTCCCAATCTGTGAGCTAGAGTCTCAAACCTCTATTACAGGGAGGGGAAGGCTACATTTTCCATAATTTCAGCCCTACAGGCCCAACCCTTTCAAAACAGTGAATTGGCAACCTGGAATGCGTTAACCTACGGGGGCAGGCCCACGCTCTCAGACCTATGGTGTGTCGACCTTACTCTCCCCAACCCTTGGGGAAAGTGCTCCACCCTCTCTGCAGCCTTGGGTGGCAAAACTCTCCCTGAACATTGTACTGGACCATCCACCCTCTTCAACAGCCAGGTGATACCCACCCTCTCTCTACACATGGGTGGATTTCCTGTCTTGGTCCAAGGAAGTATCTTTCCAGATCTCAGCTTCCATGGTTTTCTTCTTAAAGCCATTTTCCCTTCCTTATCTCCCCTCCATGTCCCTTTTAGTCCAGGCTGACAGTGATTTTATTCATACTGCTCTCACAAAAAGATTGTTAGTTTGTCATGAAAGAATCAGGGGCCAAGATACCTGCATTTTCAACCCTGATTTACATGTCCCAAGTTTAGTTAAGTCTGGGGGCTTGATTTCCAGAGGCTTGGAATTTTCAGAATCAGTTTCTGGTTTCGTTGTACCCAACAATTCATTTCTCAGTTTCTCTCTCTCATCTAGCATTTTGCTCTAAGCTGTATGGAGAAGGAAGCCACATTTTCCCAGTGTACTTTGGAAAGTTCTTCAGCTAAATATCCATGCTTGTCATTTTAAAATTCTGCCTTCCATATAACATCTGGAGTAAATCTTGCCAAGTTCTCTGCAACTTTGAAACCTGGATTGCCTTTCCTCCAGTTTCCAATAATAATTTCATCATTTACTTCTAAGGCCTCATAAAAAGTCTCTTTAGCATCCATATTCCTATCAACTGTCTCTTCAAAGCACTCTAGGCCTTTTCTATCATATATCTCACAATTATATCCTTCTAAGGCCTTATTAAAAATAAATTTAATAATTTATTATTAAATTATTAATAATTATTATTAATTATTCTCTTAATAATTAATTAAGAGAACAGTCTCTTCAAAACAATCTAGGCCTTTTCCAACAAACATCACACAATTCTTCCAAAAATTACCCCTTATCCATTTATAAAACTATTCCAGCATTTTGGTAAAAAAGCATGACCCAACTCTAGGTACGAAACTCTGTATTACTCAGCCAAAGGGGTACTGATAACAGAAATCTGCTGGATTTATAAAGGGTATTTATTTGGGGTAGAAGCTTACAGTCACAAGGCCATAAAGGGTAAATTACTTCCCTCACCAAAGTCTGTTGACACATGTTGGAGCAAGATGGCTGCTGGTCTCTGTGAGGTTCAGCCTTGCTCTTACTCTTAAGTCTCCATGGTCCTAACTTCTTATGATCTCAGCTGTAGGCTAGCATAAGGCTCATCTCTCTTCCTGGGGCTCAAATCTTTCTGGGCTGAGCTGCTCCACTGTTTCCACAAGGCCAGCTATAAACTATCAGATGAACAGCTACAGCATCCAAAACTAAACTCTCTGTGTTCTCCTTCTTTGTGTGTTTACTTCCCTTTCTTTGACTGAGCATCTGTTTATGTAACCTACAGCTGTTGGCTAGCTGTAGGTGGGGATTCAAACTGAGTCACCCTAATGATGTGATAAAATAAAAGCCCTAATTTGACTTAATAAAGTAAAAGTGAAATCTCTGAGTCTAATACAATCTAACATGCCCAGAGGAAAAGACTAGTTTACAAACACAATTCAATATCTATTTCTTGATTTCATAAACAATATCAAACAGCCACAAATAGAATATTTTACTTTTTCAGATACATAATCTCAAACTGCCACAATCTCCTTGAATTGATTTAGGAGATTTGTTTGTAAATCTTTGATTAGTTCTTGCAAATTCTGCATCTACTCCAACTTTTTAATATGTTCCTTTGACTGGGCCACATCTTCCTGTTTCTTAGTATAGCTTCTAATGTTTTACTGATGTCTATGCATCTAATTATCTTGATGAGTTTTCTCTTATGGCCACTTGTCTGTCTTACCTAGGATTTTTATTATCATTTGACTTTGTGTTAAGGCCCTTTTCTATCTGTTATTTCAGCTTATTCTAAATATTTAGAATTGTTTGTTTTCACCTGAACCAGGGACACCTGAATGGGTTATAGACCAGCTCCAAAGAGCCAATTCCTCTGTGATGCCTTCTCTCAGTCTCCCTGTCCTGCTCTTTCCTGGATGAGGTACCATTATTCCCTGGCTTCCTCAGTCCAAGTGCTGTTCTTTCTCATCTCTGAATTCACCTGTGCCCATTTACACCTGGCAAGGATTCCCTCAGAAGCCATCACTGCCACTTCCCCTAAGGTCTGCATTAGAAGCCACCTGTACCACTTCCCCTGCACCTGTTAGGGCCTCCCCCATGAGATACCTGAATGACTTACCTTGCTGCCTCCCCTGAACCAGGTAGGCCTCCCTGTGAAGGTACATATGTAGTTTTTCCTGCACTACTGCTTCTTCTCTGGCAGTAAGGAAGGTCTCTTTCATGGGCCACCTATATTGCTTCTCCTCCCACTTCCCCTGTGCCCAGCAAGGCCTCTCTCACAGACCACCCATGCTGCTTCTCCTGTCACTTTTCTGGCACCTGGTATGACCTACCTCACTAGCTGTCTGTACCATTTCCCCTGTCCCCCCACCACTTCACCTGTGTCTAGTAAGCCTACTTGTCTTCTTGCTATTTCTGGAGAATGATTGTACCCTCCTGCTCCCTACTCCTCCATCTTGGATCCTCCTCAATGTATTTTTGGGGTAAAAATTTTTAAATCTGTTTTGTGATGCATTGAAATTTTTTAATGTGTTAATAAATGCTTTTTTAATAATTATGAAATATTCTGAAGAATTATCTCTTCAAATATTGTTTTTGTCACATTTTTTCTTCTCTCTCCTTTTGAGACTTCTCAAAAGGAATTCAAAAGGAATTCTCAGGTTGCATCTCAATTCCCTTTTCCTGGTTAGTAACAAATCATGGCTTATCTTTTTTTGTTTCCATCTACTCCATCATATTGACTCAGTAATTATACAGGCTATTTTTCTGTAATACTTTTAAGCAAATTACATTATAAACCTTTTCTAGATTTTTTATTTGCCTTCAGATGAAAGGTCATTATGAATTAAACAATTGATAATTCATAGAAATATAATTACTCACCTCGTTCTTCTATTCAAAAATTTATCTTTAATTTTCCCCTATGAAGCATATAGAGCTGATCCCATTTATTTCACTAATATCACTGCTCCATTAGAAATATGCATTATGCTTTACTTATTAAATTTTCTATTAATTTACAGTTTGCTTATTTCTAAATGTTTGCTTTGGACAACAATACAAATTGCAATAAGTATTAGATTATGTACCTTACATTTCCCACATATCTGTAAAAGATAGCCCCAGAAATTATATTACTAGGTCAAAGAGGATTTTTTTAAATTGCCAATAGTAAAATTTTCACCCAAGGTGTTATACACATTTGTATCCCAATAATATGTGAGAAAGTGTTTCCCCTACCAAATGGTAAATATTTATTTCTCAGTGTAGTTTTAATTTGCATGTGATATTGAACATTCCATACCTCTTAGAGTCATTTATATTTTCTTTTCTAAGAAATATTACCTATTTTTTTTTATTGAAATGTAGGATTTATTTTTTCCCCTATTTTTGTTTGGAATGCTTTATGTATCAAGGTTCCCTGTGTCTGTGTAATATATTTCCCTATTATTATAATTTTTTTTACATTTATTTTTCTTTAAAATGATAAAAGCTATATAGAAATTTTTATAAATAGTTAAATTAATCAATATATCTTTTATAAATTATGAACTTTGTGTCATATTGTAATGGAATTTTGGCTTTAAGATTACATTTTTAATTTTCGTATATATTTAATTCACGAAGAAAAGCAAAATAATGAGATGTATCATAGACTGAGAAAGTTGACTCTCAGTTCATTTGAAGAGACAAAGGGAGATTCTAGGCAATGACTCTTTGGCTGTGTGTGCAGAAATTATGTGGAGTGCTTCATTTATAAACTAGAGATCTATTGTAAAACATTGAGTATGGGGAATGGGTAGTAGAAACAGTTAAATTTAGACATAATGTAACTTTTAGAAACATTTGAATATGAATTGAAATTTGGAAAGTTTTGTGAATCCAACAAGGAATCATTGATTGTGAAATAAAAATACCTCATCTGTTTTTTAGGAAAATAACTTTGATGGCAATATGCAGGATATATTTTAAGGTTGAAATGAACTAGAGACACGTAAAATACTTAGAAAGATACTAAATGAGTCTAGGTAAAAATAATGGGAATGTGAAATTGAGCAATAAATGGGGACTAGAGTACGCTCTTCTAAGTCCCCATTTTTCCTTACAATCCTTTGACCCTTTCCATAATCCCCTTCATAGAGTGACTTGAGGTAACACGAGTGTGTCAGTACAATAGCAATAATTAAACTTTGTATGAATACAACATTATGATTTTTAGCATGTATTTTCATCCTGTTTAAGTTCCTACTTAGAGTTTACATATCAGAGCTGAGGTTTCTATTTTGATTTTATATGTATCATGTGGAGACATCCAATCATTTGTCTTCTTTGCTCTAAGCTAATATCTTTATCAGGTACAAATCACTTCCTTGATGTCATTTAAATATATAATTTTATTAATTTCAAGACAGAATAACTTGCTTATTATTCTCATATCCCAATGCATGTCACCTAACCTCAACATTTTTGTTACAGTCAGAAAAATTCTAAATCAAAGAATGGCAGTTCTAAAATCTATTATAAATGCATATTAGATGGGATGGATTCCTAATATCTATTATAACCAACATATACATGCTATAAAGGAGAAGAACAGATAAGTAAATTCTTGAAAACATCACATAAGCCTGATTATTTCACTTGGTATTTCAAATTCTACTATCCATATTTTTTTTACAATATTTTATTTTATATGCCATGCATACATACTTTTTTCCACATTTCAGTGGATGCCCTAAGGCTATGCTGTCTAGCATAAAAGAAACTGGTCACATATGACAATTGGGCACTTGAAATGTGCATTATCAAAAGTGAAATATATTTTAAGTATAAAATACACAAAAGATTTTGAAGACTCAGCATGAAAAAAGTTAACTAAAATATTAATTTTTATCAGTTACATGTGTAAGTAATATTTAAATAAAATAATTGAAGTATTATATTAATAGTAAAATATTTGAAATCAGGGAAGTGGATGTGGTTCAACCAATTGGACACCTCCCTATCATATGGGAGGTCCTGGTTTCACGTTCTGGTGCCTCCTAAAGAATACATGCAGACTCCTACACCTGCCACAGTGAGAGCTAGGCACCACACCCTGCCCCAATGAAAGCTAGATGCTGGTCCCTTCAGCAATAGCAAATGCCCAAAGATGCAGATGTCAAAACCCAGCAAACACTGCAGCCTTTGGGGAGCTGATGTGAGTTAGGCTGTTGGGCATTTGCTTCCCTTGTGGGAGGTCCAGGGTTTGGTTCCCAGTGTCTCCTGAAGAATGTGACCAGACAGACAAGAGAACCATCTAATGGGAGAAATAAATAAATAAATAAATAAATAAATAAATAAATAAAGTAAAATAAGTTCTAAAAAATGCATGATCATACAGGTTGTATATTTTACACAAAATATTTCAATAACTAATATGTAATTAATAGCAATGTTGATGATATTGATTATAATATTATTTGGGATAAAATGAATATGTTCTTTAAATGTCATTTTTCATTGTACTTTTTAATGTGAGTGCTAAAATATTTAAAATGAAATATAGAGCTCAAATTATATAATACACATTGGACAACACTGCTATAGGATGTTCTAATGAACATGAAAAGGAGGATAAAGTAAAGATAGTAGAGATGACAATGACTATTCTTTCATTGAAGAGAATACCCCAAACACTCTTTTCTTGGCACCCAATGCTTCCTTATTCCTCAGGCTGTAGATAATGGGATTGAGCATGGGGGTGAAGATGGTATACAAGACTGCCAAAATCTTATCTTCCAAAGGTGAGCAAAGCTTCCTAAGCCTAAGATAGGTGTAGACAAAGAGAGCTTAGTAAAAGGTCACTACAGTTAAATGTGCTGAACAGGTGGTGAAAGCCTTTTTTCTTCCCTCTTTTGAGTGCATGTGTTAGAAAGCAAAAAGGACCCGGCCATAGGAAGCAGTGATACCAAGGAAAGGAATGAGGAGAAAGAGGCTTGGGCTCAAAAAACCATGTACTCATAGAACCCAGTGTCCATACATGTAGGAGACAGCATGGCTGGAACATCACAAAAGAAGTGATTAATGTCCCTGGATTGTCAGTAAGAGATGTGGAGGGCATAGGCTGTGTGCACCAAGGAGTTGATGGACCCCAAGATCCAAAATCCTATGATCATCTGGACACACACCCTTTTACTCATAGGATGGGATAATGAAGGGGGTGGCAAATGGCCACATAACAGTCGTAGGCCATGGAGGCGAGCAGTAAACCTTCAGAACCCACCATTGTCAAGAAAAAGAAGCTTTGCATGCCACATCCCAGGAAGGAGATGCTTTTCTGACCAGAAAGAACATTGAATGCCATCTTGGGGATGGTATTGGAGATGTACATCAGGTCCATGAGAGAGAGCTGGCTCAGCAGAAAGTACATAGGTGTGTGGAGATGAGGATCCAAACGTATGAGGTGAATCATGGTTGAGTTGCCCACGGAGGCAAGAAAGAATATGAGAATGATCAGGGTTAAAAGAAGTAGGCACCTTTAAAAAAAAAATATATATATATATAACAAATAACATTTATGTAAACAAATGCACATATATGCATATATATTTATATATCATTTTACAAATAAAAAAAAAAGAAGTAGGCCAGTTTGTGATGGGGAAACAATCCCAACAAAATGAAGTCATTTGAAGTTTGATTCCATTTCTCCATAAAAACTTACTGCTTTAACTTTCCTCAAAATGAAAACAAACAAACAAACAAAATAAAGTAAAAACATGAAGAATGAGTATTACAAAATAATTGAATTATTTAAAGCTTTTTTGCAACCAAGTGTGCTTTCTGCAACCCCTCAGCTTCTGTTGAATCAGTTGAAATATCTGAATTGAATGTCTCCCTTCCCATTTTTCTCTGATAATCTTATTAATAAATAGAAATACATGTCATTTTTTAAGTGTAAAATTCAGCATTATAGGTTGCAAAGATAAATAAGATGACTATAACATTTTGCTCCCTAGAACATTGCCTGGTCAGATTCATCACTCAAAATTTATCAACAAGTCATAAGAACTGTATATGCAGTAGTTACCTGTATTCCCACACTATCTATAATTTAACACCAATATTCACAATGTTAACTGGCATATGTCACTCAGAAATTATCTGTATGCAATTCTAAGCCTTCTATCATTTAACCCACTTCTAAAACTTAAATTTCTGATCTTCTATCTCCAACTGCCTCTACCTTACCTCTCATGTTCTTTATCATTTACTTTTCCTAAAAATGCTTTCATCATTCAAAATTGCTGTCCTTGAATTTGCCCTTATGTTTCCATTCTTTTTACAAAATAGTATTTGAATATTCATTCCATGAGGTTTCTTTTTCTGATGCCAAATCAAATGCCAAAGATGTACTGTGGTAATAATAGTGGGGTATTAAGAAAATATACGAAATGTATGCTATGGACCGTAAGTAGTGGCAATATTCTGATAATATTATCTTGTACTCTGTAACAAATATTTCACAATGGTATGTTGTGTTGGTTAAGGGTTACCGTATGGGAATTCTACACATGTGCATGATTGTTTTGTAAGTTTACAACTTCCATAATAACAATACTTTTAAAAATATAAAAAAATCAAATGCTCAGATTTTCCCTATTAATTAAATGATAATGGATATATAGCAGGAATAGAGTAACTAGTATACTGCATCTTTGAGATAACAAATTATGAGAAGTGTACTTCACATTATCTCATTTATTAAAATATCCCCTCTTAAAGTACATTTATGCATTCATATATTAATTTATCAAATATTAAACATAGTATCCAGAGATAGGAAGAATAACTTTCTCAAATACAGATAGTGATAAAATCAAACTTTGAAACTTTGTGGCTTCTTCAGATTTCTAGTTTTTCCAATACTCTGAGTTTTGTAGTTGTTTAATAAATAACATATTTTGTGGAAAATACATAATTCATATCACATTAAATTTTGCATGCATTACTTTTTTGTAATTTATCAAGGTTTAGTCCCTATTTTGGTCTAGGTTAAAGTATATTGTGATTAAAGGAAATTTATTTTCTCCTCCTATAGTTTAGTATGAAAACAATAGATGTCAACAGTGTTCAGCAGTTGCAGTTGTGTTGCAGAGCTATTGAGTAGAAAGGCAAGTATATTGCAGGGATCTTGTGTATTTCCTTTGTGTATTACATTTGATTAACTGATAATGGACCTCAAGCCCAGAGAAATTAAGTATTTATTCACTCTAAATTAGCACATTGGAATTCTCATAAGTTCACAATATCTGTTCTCTATTTTAAGATGACTCTTGGCTTTTCAAATTTGATATGGAGTTCCCTATTGCTGACACAGTAACACAAGTTTTCTCATGAGAGAAACACTCCATTTCTGAATTAGCCATCTAAGATTAAAGCTAACCCAAATTAACTTCATTCAATAATATTACTATGACTCACCTTGTCCAAAGTGCTTGAGCTTGTGTTTGGATGAATACATAGATATATGACAATATATCTACTATATTTATTTTCTGATAATTGTTCATTGAATTATTTAAAATTTAGGCACCAAAGGGTTCTCACATAGCCACACAACTGTACTATGAGATCATTTCATTAATCAACATTCCCTGCATCAAATCAAAACCTTCTGTCTGAAATGAGAACCTCTTCTATAAGCTAAAATTTAGGAGAAGGAAATTCCCACAGACCACTTCAGAGAATGCAGTCCTCAGTGGTCCTATTGCTAATCATTCTCTTTAACTTGAAACTTATAAACATATCAATGGACCTGTTGTTTATAATGTGTTGGAGACTGAAAATATCTTCACCTTTCTCATGAAGTATTTTCCATTTATATGTGTCTTGATTAATCCCATCTTCATCTCCTATTAATTTGTTCCAATGAAAGCAGAATAAGCCATCTCATGCCTCATCTATCAAAACTACCTCAGCTTCTACTGTAAGAAGAGAGAAGGATTGATTAGTCACTATCTTTCATAGGTAGGACCTTACATTGTCAAGCCTTAGATATTCCTTTTTCATCTATAATTGCTCCCCATTGTTCAAGTCCATTATAGCTGAAACACTGGTCATTTCACTTGCTTTTTCTTATTTGTAGATTAACTCAGTTCTGTATTTAAAGACAGCAAATCAATTAACCTGGGGAATTCTCATAATTAGGCAAAAGAGAATGGGACTGATTATTCTAAAATATATTTTGAAAGATATAAAAGTTGTTAGATAATATTTATTAAAATCTTCTCATTTTGTAATTGAGAGAATTGAGGAAAATAGATGATGGAACCACTCACAAGTATACAGCTAAATAATAGCAGTTCTCATATCATGGACAGGTTTCTCTTTACAGTCTAATCAGTTTCTATAGGGAATTGTTAGTGAGTGTGACCAAATAATGCTATGTAAAATGCATTTTATTTCTTCTGTTTGTGGAGAATGAAACAAATTGATTCATGAACATATTAATTTAGCCAATGGCTGTACTGAAGCTGCAAGTTGAATTTTACAGGCAGTGAAATAAACTGAACATGAGACTCAGGAGAGTATAGGTGTCAGATCCACCACTGATTAAGAGGTTGAAATGGCCAAATCACTTAAGACTCTAACTTGTTTCTAAATTTATAAAGCTGAGCTTTTGTAAGGGACTCTCTAAGAAATAAATAAAATGGTATATGTCAAATATTCACATAGTACATGCTGCAGGGAAAGACTCACTAAATATTAGTACCTCTTATTAATCCATTTAAAACAAAAGATATGCAAGCCCAAGGTAGTGTACTGTGGTAGATTGAATTGTGTACCCAGTTTGGACCTGTTTGTGGTCTTGGCCCACATTCTAGTGGGTGTAGACCCATTGTAAACAAGTTCTATTTAATATGTCATTTCAATTGACACGTGGCCTAACTAAATCAGGTTGATTTTATTTTGAATTAGTGGAGTCCTTTATAAACAGAAAGAAAGTCTGACAGATAATCCACAGGAAATAACCAGAAGCTGGAAGTCAACAGAACCCAGAAAGGAAAGAAGATGCTGAGATGTGCATTGCCATATGACACAAAAGCCAAGGAACCCCAGAAATTCCCAGCAAGAGAGAAGATATGAATCCCAGGAGGAAGCAAGCCTTCTAGCTTCTAGTCTCTGAAAAAATTCCTGTTGTTAAGCCAGTTCATTTTATTGTAGTTGTCTTAGCAGCCAGGAAAATAAAATTGGAACATTTAAACTAATTTATACTTTTAATTTTGAAGTTAGGTTTTATTTAAAATGAGATCACATATGCTAGGAAAAGATGATTAAATATCATTTAACAATATTTTATTGAATAAATATTTTTGCCTTCTCTCTCTTTGTATACAAATATTTAAATAAACACACATATATATGTATGCACACATATATGTATATATAATGCAAATATTATGAAATAAAAAATGAACATATAAGATCAATTGCCTTTAATTTTGAGGAGTATGTTATGAGCAGATACAGACACAGAGGGTTTTTGTTTTTTTTTATTTCTGTTGTTGCTCTTCTTTTAATATCTTCCAGGAAGTCCCCCATACAGTGTGGTGTTCCTTGCCTGGAAGAAATGCAACCCAGTTAAACACCATACTCAGCCTGTTAACATGCCCAAAAACTCTATAAGAAACAAAAAAATTTTGCTGGAAAAAGTGCTAGCCTTGCTGAATGATCTCACTTTAAATATGTGAACATACTATAAACAAACAGCAAGTTGTACCATCGGAAATATCATTATATATACCTAGACTCTGTAATCTCTTTCTCTACAAATTAGTAATCCATGCGTCCTCTTCTCTCCCCGAAACTCCAACACATTTCCACTCTTCTTTCACTTAGCAGGAAAAATATTATCAATTGATTGACAAAATGCAATCAATCAGAACCCTAATTCTCTTGGCAACAAATAGGTCAGCCCACATCCAGGGTCTTGCTTACTGTGACAGCACATGACATGACCCTGCTCATGCCTAAACCTACCCCTCAACATATATATAAGGCTCAATGCCTCTCACCATCTCCCTTTCAGCTGGATCATCTTCACCAGCACAAAAACATACATTCTTTAGAGGA
>JAQZBX010078738.1:0-14077 GCA_029593785.1 Cabassous unicinctus
CATGTACATGATCATGGGTGACATCTCAGATGGTTGTTTGGATAAATTAAGTTATTGTGCAGAAGATGTATGGACCTGCTGATATGAGGAGAATGAGAGTTATAATTGTGGTAAGGATAGGAATTAACCATTTAGGGTGGGCTGTGAGGTTATCATCTCCAGGAGTCTGAGGAGAAGGAATAATAAGATTATATACTCAGCACTGAGCACTAATGGTTGACAGTGAAATTACATAATTGGTGGGCTTACACACATAGAGTTTTAGTGGGAATACGAGTCTTTAGATTATTAACTGTGGTTTCAAAACAGTGTTTTTGAGTGATTTTTTATTTTTCATAGATTTAAGATTCTCAACTAGTATGTATGTATAAGCCAAAGATTAAAATGATTTTATTTTTCCCAGTTTGTATAGACTGAGGCATAGGCAAAAATAAATTATTATTACATCCTCTTTTTGGGCTGTGGGGTGACTGGCTTTTTAACTAGTAATCTCACTGCCTGCATGGTTCTGCTGTTAACATCTTAAATGGAGCTGTGGCTACAGCCCATAGCACTGAATTTAAACTTAGTCCATTGTTGTAAGGATCTGGTTGCAAGAGTCCCATTGCAGTGTCTGCAGCACTGAAAGCATAACTTGCCCCTTCTGAGAGCAAGAGGGGACTGATGTTGCAGTCATTGGAGTGAACATGAAGGACACTCATGGGTGATGTGAGTTGCTGGCACATGAAAGGCAGTTGGACCTGCTGGGCTAGGCACCACAAGGTCTGGTATCCATGATGTTTTCTTTTTTGGAGGAGCCACTATGCTACTTTTCAGGTCTCAATGGTATGGCTCTGGGTTTTCATGAAGGCATCTGCCTCAGCAGTCCCAAGGGAGATGTTAGAGGAAGGGGCAGGGACATGATAGACAGTTACCTGTTGCCACTGTCAGGCATCCCAGATGATCTTCCACAGATCTCTCTTCCCCACAGAGGGCATCCCCCAACAGTTCATTGTTCCTGTCTTGTGCTTTGGCTTCTCTCAATTGTGACTAGAGCCTATGGGATATTTTTTTAGAATGTAGCCTCTGCCACAGACCCCACCCAAAGCCAATATTGACACTGGTTACATCCAATTTACAGGGTAATTTAAGGTTCAACACCCCCCCCTTACTGCTTACACTTGTGTTATTGTCCTTTTTACTCTTATTTTTCTAAAAATCAGCTTGCTGGGTTTTTTTTTCTCATTTCCATTCAAAACATTTTCTGATTAACACATATAATGGTTTTAATAGCTGAGCTAAAGGAGGGATGAAGGGTTTTCAGTACCCCAACAATATTATAAGCTCTATTAATATGAGAAAACATTGTACTTTATCAATTACAGCACAGGGTACAGTTTTTGTTTTACTCAACTAAACAACATTTAAGAATTTGATAGACAGCCAGGGCTTTGTAGCTTGTCCCACTTGTTTGCCCATCTCAGGCTCTTAATATACCATTGTCTCTGATGCTTCTTTTAATTATGAAAAAAGGATTGCTGATTAACATAATATCAATAGGGTTGCAGCCACAGATTTCTTCCTTGCAGCCAGAATCTTTGCCACCAAGCCAAGACAGTTGGTTGGGTTGTGCACACAGCTTTGGGGAAGCACTGCAAAATCCACTGTTGGCCTTCTCACATGAAGGTGAATGCAGGCTGGCTTGACTTTCCTAAAGAAATACTAAAGAAAGCCTTAGCAAGTTTTAAAGCAAAGTGATGAGGACATAACCAGATATTAATTTTTGCAACAAACTTGCAATATTTGTGACTGCTGCAGACACATGGTGTTACTTTAATTCACAATAATCTACTGTTATGCACCAATTCTGGCAGCCCTCAATGGCCACTATTTTACTGCAGCCATAGAGCTTCTTCTTTAGCAGAGTTGGGGCAAATCAGATGAACATGAGCTAAAGCATCTGCCTCTTGATTTCTAGGCAGAGAGGTTGTTTCTGTGACATATACCATTTTAAAAAAAATAATTAAATCCATGATTAACAGCACTATACTTGATCTAATATTATGCTGGGATATTTTTAGATTTTCAGGAATTTCATGCACTCTTTAAGTATTAATATGGGCATTTTACTGATGCAACTTTGATTAACAGAGGGTCAAAGAATCTCTTTTAATTTCATAGCACTTTTAAATACTTTCTGTTCAACTTGTATCAAATGAACTCAACTATTTCATTATTTCACTTTTTCCCAAGGTGAAGTATATTTTTCAGGATTTTGACTCTAAGAAGACACGTTTGAACATTATGTTCTTTTAAAAGTGACAAGATTAATTTTTTTAAGCAGCCAAGGATATGATAAGGTTAAAGTATATGAAACTGTTTTGATAAAAGAGATTTTTTCTTTTGTATACTGATTAGTCAGGAGAAAATCTTTTTGTAAACTTTTGCTGAAACAGACCACTGATTTGGGGAATTTTGTCATTTTAAAAGAGAAAGAACAAAATTTTAACTTTGCATCAACATACTATTTGATATTACAGCTTTAAAAATTTTATAGATAGACCCAATAAATTTTACTCAACTTTAACTACAAAAATTTCTTTTTCATGAACCTTTTACACTTTCTGTATTCATTCAGGTTTTGTTTTATATTTTAAATGATTTTGATAACTGTCTCAAAACAAATTTCTTACAACATACAATTAACATGATTACATTAACAGGTATTTTATTTTAGCAGTGCAGGAAAAACTACTTTTCCCATTATTTTATGAAAACCTAAGATTCCCAAGGACTCAAAATTATTGTTTCCCTGTTACCACTTTAATATGCAGATTGAGGTGTCCTCTGACAGATTTTCCTGTTATGCATCAATTCAGTTTCTCTTTAATAATGACTTTCTGCAATTAGCCATTTGAATATTTCAGTTTAAGCAATGCCTCAACAAACTTCTTATAACTATTCATAACCATAAAGAGAATAGTTACTTAATTTCAAGACAAATTTTGCCTTCACAGAATACATTCCCTTACTTAATGCTACCCAGTACCTTCTACAACTTGCCATATGCATTCAAGTTTTGTCCTACATACTTCCATTCTTAGTTAATGAAAACCAGCCATCTTATCTTAGGGTAAAACACACTTTCCTGAACAAACATCAGATTTCAGTCAGCACTCCTACAAACTTTTTACTTCTTTCAATTTCCATTTAAGTTTCACATCCTTCATTTCACTCTGTGAAGAAAAATAAACTATTCATTTCAATTTAGGCAAAAGCTATTTTTTATGAAGAGATTTGTAATAATTTCATGAGTCAAGACTTACAATTTTCATCACTTTAAAGATTTAATATATATAATGCAAATTTATTTTATTAGCATTCATACTTATTTATTAATATAAGCACTTATTTAATTTTTTGCCATTTGAATAGAGCTCCTTTGAGAATTTTCATTTATTAATTTAATATTGCCATCCAGAGGTATTAAAATATACACTGGCACTGAACAAACAGACAATCACAAAAAGAGTTAAGACACACTGACAGAAACATAAAGTTCGTTAACTTGACTCATAATTCTTACTCCTTTGGTGTGGCTGTTTTTAGGCTTTTCATTATTTTATGTCTTTGATTTTATTTTTTTAGATTTTTGTTTTTTCTTCTGGATTCAGTGTTGCTTGTAATATGCAAGCTTGTTCTTGGAAACGTTTCACTAGCAATTAGCAACAGTTAGGAATGTTTGAACATTATAAATGCCATTAAGATTTAATTAATTTAGTAGTTTAGATAGGTATTTAACACATATTTTGGATCATTGCTTTTTCCAAGTACACTTAGAAAGACTTGGGAGTTAGCTAAAAGCTTGCATGTAAGAGGTGAGCAATTGAAGGATAATCAAGTAAGATTGTTAGGGACAGCTGGGTGTTGAATTTTTTGATAAAATGAGAAGGGTCAGAGGAATAGGATCTGAGGCAGTGTTTGATTTGGGAAATATTAGAGAGGGAAAAGGAGACATGAACACGCATAATTCTTTTTGCCTCAGCCACTTCCAGGAGAAGGAGGAGAGGAGCTGGGGAAGGAGGCTGGAGAGTTGGGAGTTGGGCTTGAGAGTGGGTGGTGGGTGGGGAGAAGGAAGTGTGTTCAAGGGAAGGTGTGGGAGAATGGGAGGAGGATGGAGTACGTTCAAGGCGGTGCTGATGAGGCATATGGCAGTGGAGGAGAGGTGTGATCATAATCGGAAGAAGGGTTTTCTATGTGTGAAAGGTGTGGAGGGACAGGGAGGGGAGGTAAGCACAGTCCCCAGTGTCTGTATGAGGAGGAGAGAAAGTTGGGGCAGAAGGCAATGACTTTGAGGAGGGGGAGGAAGGGGTGGATATAGAAAATTTTGAGGAAGTTTTTCGTGTGAAAGAAGAATTTGGTAAGAAGAACAGGATTGACAGAAGGAGGGGTGGTTACAAAGATGAAAGAAGGCCTGAATATAAAGAACATTGGGCCCCTTACAGCTGCACGGGATAAAGTTCTTTAAGCCTAGGGGAATTTGGAAATTGAAAGTGCCATTCTCTTTGGCCATTGACTTTCATTGTCCAATTTTTATTGTGGCCACAAAGAGGTCTAATAGAAAATCAGTTTTTTAGGTCTGATGTCTCCTTTCAGGTACAGCATTTTAAGGTTGTGGAGAAGACAGCCTAGAGGTGTGGTTTTCAGGGGGTCCAAAATAGAATTCCCCATTTTAGGTGGTGTGGGTAAGATTAAGGAGTCTTAAAACAGGGGAGAATCTGAGTGAGGCAGCTCTCCCTGAATCAGTCAGAAATCTCCAAGGAAACAGGAAACTGCACTTGGAGCCAGATGTCTCCAGAGCCAAGGGGTCTCTACCCATGAGAACACAGGCCTCCCACCTGTTGTGGCTGCCAGGGTTTGTGAGGATCAGTGACCTAGTGCTAGGATTTGGTGTTTGTGGTGGGTTATCCTGGACAACAGAAAAAAGAGAGAGAGAGAGAGAAAGCAGGATCCTCCAGCAGAGAAATCCTTGACTCACCCAGCTATGATTGTGTCTGGTGTTGGATAGATTCTTGGAAGCAGCAGGGTGGCAACTCCTCACTCACCAATCAATCAGTCTCAACATGACCCCAGACCTGGGTTTTCAGCACCAAAATTTGGAGAAACAGGAGGGTGCTCACTGGGATGTAGAAACTGAGGATTGCAGACAGGAAGGTGATTGGGAAGCTCCCCCAACTGAAGGGGTCAACCTCCACACTGGCATGGCAGGGGTTTGAAGAGAGACTTCAGCCCACACATGGAAGGTGGTGGATAGGACATTATACAGTACATCTATAGGTGGGGAAACATTAGTCCATGGGAAAGGGGTTAGAGACCAGGTACAGCCTGGGGCCAATAGGGGCTATAAAAGTGAATTCTTCCTCTGTATGGCTTGGGAATAGTGGGCTAAAAGGTGGGGTATTCTAGGAATGTGGGAGTGGTTGGTGGGGCCTGGGCCTCCACGCCCACTGTGATATGGATCTTTTGTTCATTCTTGGGGGGTAGATAAGCTGCCTTTGAACACTTAGGCAAGGTATTATGACCTATTAATCATTGCAAACCTCTTAAGGGGAAACCTCTAACATGAATAATTAAAAGGAATGAAATTCTTGTGTAAAACAGTAATTGGCAATAGCTTTCAAAGAAATCTTTTATGTGTTATTTTACAGTCAAAATTATTGTGTAAGAGAATGAAAATTATAAGTAACTGTCTAACTCTATTGATGTCTATTTGCTCAGTGTATATCTTCAAACATCGAGATGATAATATCAAATTAACAAATGAAAATTCTTAAAAGAGCGCTATTCAAATTATTAAAAAATTAAATATATGGTTATATATGTGAATGAATATTGCTGGAGCCTGTATTAGGCTAAGCAGGAGGGAAAGTTCTTACAGAAATCTGAATATAGAAACTATTGAGAAAGGGAAAAATATTTTCTGAGCTCTTTGTCCTATTCAGCCCCCAGGGCCTTCTATTTGAAAGACTTGGCAGGTTAAAACTCTATCTTCTAGACAAGGGAATTAAGAATCAGTTTTCCCTGTAATTCCCCAATTTAAACCTTTTACCAGCCTTAAAATAAGGGTGGTTAATAATCCAATTATCAAATTTTAATAACTAAAGGAAAAATCCTTGAAAGCTATGGAAAGATCTTTTCTAAATCATGATTAAATCAAATTAAACAAGTGTAATATGTTCCAGAACCTAGCAGTCAGTATGCCTTTAAAATGATTCATGGTTTTAGAAATTTATTTAACAAAAGAAGTTTTAGCTTACTGTAAAGGAAGTAAAAAAACATTCCTTACATAAACTATAATTGTTTCAATTTTATTTAATTGGGTGTTATAAGCATTAGGTTATAAAACCTAATGTTATAAGGTTTATTAACATTATACATATTAAATCTTTAAGATGATGATAGTTGTAAGTTCATGTTTAATGAAATTAAATTAAAGAAGGACATGTAGATCTGCCCTCTATTAAATGGATAAAGTACTTGATTGGTTGCTAGTTGTAATTTATTTGGCTTATTTAGAGGTAAAGTAACTAATCTAGGTGGTTATGGTTAATGGCTTGTGAAAACATCTTCTAAACTATGGTTCTTAACCTTTTTGTTCCATGGGTCCCTTTGCCAGTCAGATGGAAACCACAGATCCCTTGCTAAGTCCACACTATACTGTGTATTATTTAATAAATATACACACCCTCACCAACAAAATAATGTTTTTTTTTAATTTAAATTTGAGCACACGGACCTCTTGTTATGAACCCCTGTTCTAAATTGAAACATTTAAATGGCTAATTCCAGAAAATCATTTTATTAATTAGAAACCTAAATTGATATTAATAGCAAAAAGTAAATTCATAAAAGGAGAACCTGTTGGAGGCCACCTCAATCTGCATATTCAAATGGTGGTAAGGAAAGACAATCTTGATTCCATTGGGAGTCTTAGATTTTCATAAAATAATAAAGTGGTTTTTTCTGTGCTGCTAAAGTAAAATTCCTGTTAATTAAGGTCATCATTGTAAAGGTATAGAAGTAAAAATCAAATACTAAAATGATTTTCATTTGATATGCTATACATTGCATTAGAAGTGTTTAGAAAGTGTATAAGGATTAAGAGATAGACTCCAGTATTGTCAAATTCTCTTATACATTCACAGCAGGCCTTCAGTACACTGCATATTGTATCTCCATTTAAGTTATTGGCTTGGTTGGTCACTGACCCCGAAAACAATAAAAATCTCTACTACATCTCTGAACATGCTCCTGAAGTGGATCGAGAGTACATTGCAGTTTCAGACTCTTACAGCAGCTGGCGATGGCACAATATTGCCAGATGTACAATTGATATTGCCTCCAGACTGGCTCTGTTTCATAGTGCCAAAGAGCACTATGCACCAGGCCAGTGAAAACACTGAAGCCTTACCTTTCTATTCTTTCTCTAGGATCAAATGTGCTGCAGCATGCTGGCTTTGTGAAGGACATTCCAAGTGGAGCAACAATTACCAGAGAACTGTGAATATAACTTAAACAAACACAACTGACATGGCCTGTTTCCATGAAAAGATAACATGTATGGTATTGCAAACTTGGACCTTAGATCTTTTAATTGAAGTTCAAATATGAACTTGTGCATTAATTAATATTAAGTACTCTATCTATATGCCTGATGATTATAATGATATCATTTCTATTCTAGATCATAAGCAGAGGTATATTGAACATATTAAAAGTCTTTGTAAACTCAATTCATTTTCTTAGTACTCAATGAACATGTCTATAAGGTAAAGAAATGGCTCTCTTCAGTTCTGTCTTTATTTTGCTTGCCATATGCTTATCTTGTTGTCTATACTGTCTTTGTGAGTTTATGTCTAGGGCAATGACTCTCTTCATGCCTCTTCTAACTGTCCTAAGCATAACCATTGCAGTGGTAATTAGGGATGGCAATTTACACCCAAACCCAGCAGGTCTACCACAATATCTCCCTAGAGTTAACCAACAGAATAAAAAAAAAAAACTTAAGGAAGAATGCTGTTTCCCATCAACTTTGTGAGGATGCAGGCTCTGAAGACACCTGGCCTTTCTCACACTCAAGGTCCAGTATGCCATAGCTGGCCCCTTTTTGACCCACCTACCACCACCTTCTTTATCCTCTTAATAGGACCATGATCTTCAAAATTCTAATTAAGTTTATTTCTTACAGAATCAACACCTTAGTTACACAGGAATTTCAACCAGTTCCAACCAGAATGCCAAGCCCTTTTTCCCTCAACCGTGATAGAGTAACCAGAGAGGTTTGTGCCCTGTTAGGCAGGCGCCACTGCCCTAACCAACAGAAAGTCATTACAGAAGAATGACCATTGCCCCTCAGCACTACCTTAACAATAAGGGCTTGAACTCTCTGAGGGTGGAGTTGAGGCAGGTTAGTAGAGTGAAAGGGGGAAGGTGGCTGATCTGGCAGACAACATGTCTGACAGTAAACATGGCCATGAGACCCTGCCAAGACTTTGACCTCAACCTTGAGATCCCAGTTGGGACAGTTTCTGGGGCCGAAGGGAAGCCCAGATATTCCAAACAGGCCTCACCATTGACCCCCACAATAGATGGGGTAATAAATAACAGCTGGGACCCCTACCTTTAGCATTAGCAAGTGGAGGAATAATATTTTACAAGGTAACCACATAGGCCAGAGCTCACTGTGTCTGCCTAGAAGAGCCTGCACCAAATCTTGGTGTATATTTCTGTCCTTCCCTTCCATTGCTCAGCAAGCTCTGTTCTTATCCCCCATTTCCAAATGATTTTTTATTACTAGTCTAACTAAACTGGTGTGTTCTTAAATTCATTTATATGACAGCCAAGAACATAGAGGAATCCAATACTTTCCCAGTTTCATATTTACACACTTATTGAAACATTTATATCCTTTCTCTAAGAAAATATTCCTTTCAAAAATAAGGGTGATTCCTTAAAATGTCAGTGTGGTAAATGTAATAGGAATCTTTGCAAGTATTAAGTGATTTTCCTTAGCAGTAAATGTAAGTCTACACATTTGCATAGTCTCAGGAACAAATTCTGTGATAGTGCTCAGTATTTTATGACAAACCAGGTTTTTTTAAAACAAAAGTTTAACACCTTGATAAAAAATCTGATCAGAATAAAATGTGACTAAAATTTAAAACATTGCCAAAATAACATCCCATTTAAACTTATCCACAGTTTATACAGGTATTATATATTTCAGTTTTGGAATATATTTCCCATTGTGTATTAAAATATAAATATATTGATAAGGTTAATTTACATAAATGTATACATTTAAGCATCTCACTTTTTACATTGCAAAATAACAATTGATTTTGTAACAGTTTGAAATTAAAGATATCCTTAAATGTTTTATTAGAATATTAAAATTGCTTTTAAAACTTCTGAACATTATATTTAAGAGGGCCTTTATTTATCAGTTACAAATAAGTTAGTAAAATAGTTTGGAAGACTTAATTTCCAAAATAGCAGTGGATCTGTAATATTTTTTTGAATGAACAAATGTTTATTCTTACACATGCATATATAAGCATAAAAATAGAATGTGTTCAAAGTATAGAAATGATATACCTGAGATGACTCTGAGAAGAAATTAAATCTATTTTTTAATTTTTAAATTTTTTAAAGACACATAGACCACATAAATGTTACACAAAAAATATAGGGATTCCCATACTCCCCACCTCCCACACCACCCACAACCTCCCACATAAACATTCGTCATTAGTGTGGCACATTAATTGCAATTGACAAACACATCCTGGTGCTTTGCCATTAATCATGGACCATAGTTCATATTGTAGACCACACTTTCTCCCACACAGCTCTGCATGATATATGATGATATAAAATGGCCTGTATCTGTCATTGCAATGTCACTCAGGACAATTCCCAAGTCCCAAAAAAGCCCCTCTATCACAACTGCTTTTCCCTCTCCCTGCCCTCAGAGCCTCCAGTGGCCACTGTCTCCACATCAAAGTTGTAATTTCTTCCATTGCTTGAATCACAATATGTCTATAGCAGAATACCAGTAAGTCCACTGTAGTCCATAGCTCTTCCCCCATCCTGGGGAGTCTGAGATGGTGACATCCACTCCACCTCAAATTGAGATGGGGTTTATGTCCCATGGGGAAGATGGATGTGATTATCCTGCCTGCAGCTGAAGACTCTGTCCATTCCCTTGGATGTCCGTTGTCAATCATCATCTCCCCACCAGTTGTCCTGGGTGAGTCCAATCAGCTGTAGAGCAGGAGTTGATGCTTCACCGAGGTTCCAGGCCCAGCTGGCACATAGACAGCCCAAAGACTCAAACTCCAGCACCAAGTAGGTTTGAATAGAAAGGACAGATAAGCCATGTTCATGGAAGACATAGTTGAGTTCAACTCTGTCACTCTCAGGAGCACAAACTCCAAAGTGGGACCACTGGCAAGACACCAAACTCTGGAGTTTTCTGCCCTGTCATAGGACTTGGGTTTCTCCAGAGCCCTCAGGAGCCCCACTATTTGGGGTGATATCCACTTTGGAATTCTAGGAGATCCTACTGAGATGTGCATAAACATTACCTCTGGGATGAACTCCTGATTCATTTTGAAGTCTCTTAGCCATATAAACTCATTTGTCTTTACCTTTTGCCCCTTTTATTCAAGCTCTTTTTCCAGTCACATTGACAGTTGGCACTTGGTAGCATTCCCTCAATGCCAGGGAGGCTCAACCCCAGGAGTCATGTCCCATGCTTGGAGGAAGATAATGCATTCATATCTGAGTTTGGCTTAGAGAGAGGCCATATTTGAGCAACAAGGAGGCTCTCGGGGGACACCCATTAGGCACCCCATAACAATAGCCTAAGTTTCAATTTCAAAGTAAGGACTCATAAGGCTTGTCATCACTATCAAGGGCCCATCAGTGTATCATCCTCCACCAGTCACTGCCCCTGCACTTGGGGAACTGTTGCTGCTCTCTTAGAGAATGTGGCAAAGCTCTCCAGGATGCAAATTCAGTATTCTCTCATTTATTGAGTGATTCTTCACCCACTGTGACAATGCCCTGTGAACATTTGAACATTTTTATATACCTTATATTTATGCTCAGGTGAACTTGTTCCCATGCACCCCCCATCCCCGACACCTCACACCAACGAAACTTCCCCCAGCTCTGCCCCCATTGTAACCCTTCTGTGATCCAAGGCTTCTTCAAAGATGAAGCCATTACAATAGCTGAATACAATTAGTACAGAAATGAAATAATAATGATAAGTTTAAATGTAACAGATAAAATACATAAAATTTTCAAAAAAAAAACTAAAAATTAAATAAAATTAAAAGATTAGGATGTTTAAAAAATAAAAAATATTTAAAAATATTTTTTTACCTTTTGCCTTTCATCACTGCAATATCCTTTGTCCAGTCTGTACCATGACACTTTCCCCCTCTCATTCCCCAGTGTCTCACTATTTTTCATTTTGTTTTCAAAGAAGTTTTAGGTCACAGCAAAGTCACACACAGGCTACATGGACTCTCATATACCCAGAATCTTCCCCCTTTTCTCCCGCCCCATATTAATACCTTTTTATATGTAGATGGTAGCATTGTTATAACTGATATACAAATAGTGAAACATAGTTACTAAACATTGTCAATGGTTTACACTATGGTTTACATTTTAGACTGTACACTTTTATAAATTTTGATGATATTTACCATGTCCTGTGTCCATCATTGTATGGTAATGAAGAACATTTCCACTGACCACTAAATATTCCCTGTTTGATCTATTCTTTTCCTCCCACCACATCGCCCCAGGGACCATGATGACCCACTGGCTTGACTTGCTAGATGACAAGATTCATAGTTACATGCAACCAGAGAACTTGACACACTGGTTCATCCTCCCCTATTAGGAACCGCCCTTGCTCTTGAGAGACTCCCACCTGTCTATTTCTGAACAAATCGGTCCTCCCAAAGATAGGAGTCCAACTCCTTCCCACTCATTATGTGGGTCTCCACCCACTGATACAACACATTATGACAGAATGAACACTCACACACTCCCTAGAAGCCTGCTCCAGATGTGCCCTGTCCCAATTGCCCTTTCCAACCAACACCCTAAACCAGTGACCATTCCTTGTCTTATTGCATTATTTTTAAAAGCTATTAAGGATATGATGAATCCCTAATGGATCATCATATCCTTATCATTCTGAAAAGGCACATATTCTTTGTTCTTTAGATAGATTAGATAGAAGATAGATAGATATTTTAGATAGATAGATAGATAGATAGATAGATAGATAGATAGATAGATAGATAATGTCAAAAGGGCTTTTATATCCTTCCACTCAAAGAATACCAACCACATATAAAAAGTCAAATTTTAGTTTTGCATCATCAGTACATCATTCAATAAACAAATCTCAGTTAGCAAACATCATGAGAGATTGAGATGGCCTCCAACAGGTTTTTCTGCTATAAAGTTACATTTTGTTATCAATATCAACTTCTAGATTTTACTTAATACTAACTTCCCAAAATCAGCTACTTACATTGAAATCCTGAGTTAGAAATTGCTTTTATAGACTTCCTACAGCCTATAATTTGCTGTAATCTTTTATTACCATTTATAACCCTATAGACTATTTACATTACCTTAAGACAAGTTTCATCTTTAAATAAGCTCACAGAATAAGCCAGCAACAAGTGAAATTTACTTCCACTAACCTTCTAAAACTTTCCATATCCATTCAAATCTTGTTCTACATATTTCCACCCTGATTTTATGAAAACCAGCCATTTTATTTTAGGAGAAAACACACTCCCTTAAATAAATGATCACAAACCTTCTGTTTCTGTTCATATCCATTAAAGTCCATATATCTGAGTCTGTTCTGTGAAAAACCAGTCGATTCACTTTAAGCAAATCAGTTATTTTTAAAAGAGGTTTGTTATAATTTCACTAGTTATAAACTTAGTTTTTATCATTTTAAAGATTCAATAGACATAATGTTAACATATTAATATCTGCACAAACCACAGGAGATTTTACCCATGTAGAAAGAAGTTAAAATAATACCTATGTAAGAATTGTTTTCTTTCCTTTTTTCCTTCATAGGAGGTTAAAACCACTTTGTTTTTATGATATCTCAAATTATAAATAACCTCCAGAGCATACTGATTATAAGGATCTGGAGAATATATTACACAGTAACCATTTCATTTGTTTAATTATAATTTAGAAAATTTTTTTCATAGCTTTCATGGATCTTTCTCTTTACTTCCTGAAACTTGGCCATTGGATTATTAATTTCTGTCATCTCAAGACTGTTAAATTTTAATTGGAGAACTACAGGACAGACTTTACAAATCAAAGCTTATTCTGTAATATCCCAATATCCCCTCTGTCCCTATCAGGTTTCAACAGAAAAATCATAGATAGAATTCTTAAATAAACTTTTATCTCCCCTACCTTTCCACACCCAACCTATCCCCCACAGCATCTTAAGCTGGTTTTAATGAGTCACTCAAAGTCAGTCAAGGTTAGGAGAAGATCTTAGGGGTAGAAGAGGCTATAGAAAGATTTTGGAATAATGCAGGAAAAGCTTTTTTTTTTTTTTTCTTTAAAAAAATTCCTTAGTCAGATTTTTTATTACCTTTATTATCCTGCTTTGCTTTTCTCATCTGGGCTTCAGGAATACTTGTTTACATATATACACACTCATTTTTTTAAGCAATTTGAGTAGAGTTCTTTTAAGAATTTTCATTTGTTAATTTGAAATTACCATCTAGGAGTATGAAAATATACCTTGAACAAACAGACAGGCACAAATAGAGTTAGACACAGCAACAGAAACATAAAACTTACTAATTTGACTCATAATACTCACTCTTTTGGTATGGTTGTCTCCAGGTTTTCCATCATTCCATATCTCTGGCTTTTACCATTTGTAAGATCTCCTATGGGATCAGTGTTGCCTTTAATATGCAAACTAATTATTGGAAACACACATATATGTGTGTAT
>JAQZBX010078739.1:0-14098 GCA_029593785.1 Cabassous unicinctus
ATCCCGAGGGAAATGGATGTCGTGCGTGGAGACGTGATCCCGTGGGAAGTGGACGATGTCGTGCGTGGAGACATGATCCCGGGGGAAGAGGACATGATGCATAGAGATGCATAGGAATCCCAGGTTCAAGGCTCACAGCTCAGGTTTCTTCCGTAACTAGTTAGAAGACTGAGGTTTGGGGTTGGAGTTAGGGCAGTCTTTTGAGGGAAGCTTGGGAAGCCCACTAGCCAGGCCTAATCCTGCTTCTTTTTCCAGTGGATAAGCTGTGGCAAGCTGGCCCTTGTCTTCTAATTTCTTTACGGGGGACCCCAGGCTGCTTCGGGCACGTGAGAGTTAAGTGTGGCCTTCTGGAAGTAAAGCCAGAGCTGGACTTGAAGCGATTCAAGCGCTGTGGCTGCAACAGGTGCCATTGTCTCCCTCAACGCCCTCCGTCCCCCTGGGTGATTGAGGCTAGTTTAAAAGGCTTCGGGGTCACGTTCTTAGGCTTGTATAATCACTGTCGGTTTATCTTCAGTTTCGTTTATTCTTTCATCTACCAGTTCAAATCTACTGGTAGGTCCCCTAGTGAATTTTTTATTTCAGTTACTGTACTTTTCAAGTCCAGAATTTCTATTTGGTTCTTTCTTATAGTTTCTGTCCCTGTATTGATAGTCTCTATTTGATGTGATATTGTCAGCATACATTCCTTTACTTTAATCAAGCTTTCCTTTAGTTCTGTGACTATGTTTATAATGGCTTTTTGACATCATTTTTTGCTAAATCTGATATCTGGTCACTCAGGCAGTTTCTGTTGCCTGCTTCTTTTCTGATGTATGGGCCATATATTCCTGTTTCTTTGCATGCCTTGTAACTTTTTGTCGGAAACTGGACATTTTGGATATTTTGTAACAACTCTGGGTACTTGTCTCCCTCCTCTGGGGATTTGTTGTTATTTGCTTGTTTATATATTTAGTGACTGTCTGGGTTATTTTAGTGAAGACCCCCAGCCCACCTCCCAGTGTTAAGCCTCTGATATGGCTCCTCAGGGAGGTGTGGATTTGGGGGTACCACAGTCACTCTGGGACTGTCCCTGACCATACCCAGCAGTTAAGTTCCGCTGATTGCCAGCTGATTGTGCAGCAGCACCCTGGGGTATCAACTGTCCTACCAGCCAATCCAGTCAAGTCACAGCTCTTTTGAAGGAATCGTTTCAGGAGTCCCAGTTTCTCCTTTGCAAACTGGGGGCCTTTGGTTTCGCTTTTTTTTTTTTTAATAATTTTTTATTTCTATTTTTAAAGAAGCTTTAGATTACATAAATGTTACATGAAAAACATAGGGGATTCTCATATGCTCCGCTCCTTCCTCCTCCCACACTTTCCCATGTTAAGAACATCCTTCATTAGTGTGGTACATTTGTTATAATTGATGAACCCATATTGAAGCATTGCCACTAACCATGGACTATAGTTTACATTATAGTTCACACTTTGTTCCGCACAATTTTGTAAGTTATGACAATATACAATGGCCTGTATCTGTCACTGCAGTGTCATGCAGGACAAATCCAATGTCCCGGAAATGCCCCCATATTGCACCCATTCTTCCCTTTCCCATCCCTCAGAACCTCTGGTGGCCACTGCCTTTACATCATGATAACAGTTCTTCCATTGCTGGAATAATAAATCTGTAGTAGAATAATAATAAGTCTACTTTAGTCCATTGTTCATTCCCCAATCTTGAGGATTTTGGGATGGTGAACCCCACTCTGCTTCTAATTGAGATGGGGCTTAGATCCCATGGATAAGATGGATCGAGCTATCTTGCTTACAGTTGTAGATACTCTATGTTCCTTGGGATGGGCATTGTCCATCATCATCACCTTGTCCTGGGTGAGTCCAATGAACTGGAGAGTAGGTGTTACAACTCTGCTGAAATTCAGGGCTCAACTGGCACATGGACAGACCAAAGATTTAAGTCTCTGGGACATTTGTTTATCAAGTATAGTACTAAGTATGGGTTCAAATAAAAGGGGCAGAAGAGTCATGTGTAGAGAACCTATAAATGAGTCTAACTCTGTTATATTGGGGAGAATAAATTCCAAAGTAAGGCCCACTGAATTCCTGAACTGTCTGCCCTGTTTATAGTTTCTGGATATCTCTGGAACCCTCAGGAGCCCTACTATTTGAGGCACTGTTTACTGTGGCAGTCAGTGAGATCCTGCTGAGACTTGCATAAGTGTAACCTCTGGAATGACCTCTCTCACTTTGAAATCTCTTAGCCATAAAAACTCATTTGTATTTACCACTTCCCTCTTTTGGTTAAGGTCTTTTTTTCCAGGTGCATTGCTAGTTGGTGTTTGGTATTAATCCCTCGGTGCCGGGGAGGCTCATCCCCGGGAGTCATGTCCCATGCTAGGGTGGAGTAGGGAGGTAGTGCATTTATATGCTGAGTTTTCACCTGTATCTTGAATCTCTTCCCAATTGCCTTTCACCACAGCCTCCATTTAGGCTTGAACTTCTTCAAGCTCTATTGCAAATGAAGTCAGTTCCTTTGGGACAAGATAGGAGTTGTCTGTTTTGTGGACTGCTCCTCCCTTCAGGCAAATCCCTGGGCCAGGGCTCTGGAGGGTGGGGGTGGGGACAATACAAGCTTCTCTCTTCAGGGTATACCCCCCTCCCCTGCCCCACTTGAGCACTACTGGGGAGGGAGCAGCTTCCGGGCTCAGCTCTCCTGTGTGGCGCTCTGCCTCACAGGCTGGACACGGTGGTCGGGCTCTCAGTCTCGTCCGTGTGCCGTGCTCACTGGGGTTTGGCCTCAGCGGCAGGCACCTGGGGCAGGGCAGGCACCTGGAGTCCTGCTCCCTGGAGGAGAGCTCTCAGGCGGCTGGCGGGAGGGCGCCCCGTGCTCCTGGCTGGCGTGCTGTCCTTGCCTTGCTGAGCTGGAAGAGGGGCGGGAGGGAGCGGCCTTGGTCCAGACTCCACAGCACTTGCCTTTCTTTCCTAGTTTCCATAGGTCTTTCTTCATTTGCTGTTTGCCTTAGGACCATTTACAGAGGCTTTAAATAGTTGTTTTTCCATATTTTCACCAGTTTCACTGGGGAGCAGATGAGTGGAGCTCCTCAGGCCGCCACGTCCCTGTGTCCATTTTGTTTGGCAGCCACACGAGCCTGCGCTGCTGTGAGCATTTATTATGTGCAGAGGCTCAGAGAGGTCCCGAGACCAGGGTCTTACATCTTGAACCGAGATCGTTGTCACACTTGACCGTGAGCAACCTCCCCCAACCCCCACCTCAAACCCACCACCACCTTACACCCCCCTGCCTCAACCTCCCACCGCCTCAGCCCCCCACTTCAGCCCCCCACTTCAGCCCCCACGCTGTAACGAATGCACAGAGACTGGGAAGGAGAAAGACGATGTGCAGCCGTGTGGTGGGCTGAGGGTGTCAGTCTGGAAAGAGCCCGGGCTCCAGCTGCAGAGGGCCTTGCCTCTCTTAACTCCAGGCTGCTGTTTCTTGAAACTTTGGGCCTGAGGACGCTGGGCGTCTAGAATGCTCTCCTGCTCGCAGCGGAAACAACTGGATGGCTTCAAAAGGCAGTCCTGAGATTCTTTTGCTCTTTTAACTTTCCCATCTGTTTAAAAATACCACTCCACCCCTTCACCCCTCTCGACCTACTGTTTCATTTTGTTGTGATAACATATACGCAACACAAAATTGCCCATTTTAACACTACCGAGTATATAGTTCAGTGGCATTAATTACATTCACAATGTTGTTACCCTGACCCCCATCCCTTACCAAAGCTGCTCCTTCACCCCAAACAGAAGTAACCCCCCACTCCTCCTCCTCGCCTCTGGTGACCTGCACTCTACTTTCTGTCTGAATTTGCTGCCTCTAGGCATTTCGTGTAAGTGACATTATAGAGTGTTTGTCCTTTCGTGTCTGGCTTATTTCACTTCATACCGTTCTCAGGGTTCATCGTGTTGCAGCTGCATCAGAGCTTCGTTCCTTCTCGTGGCTGAGTAATATTCCATTGTGTGGGTGGAACACGCTTTGCTTACCTGTTCATCTGCTGATGGACACTTGGTTTGCTTCCACTTTCCAGCTGCTGTGAACAATGCTGCTACACACAGTGTGCACACTTATCTGCTTGAGTCCTCGTTTCTAGTTCTTTCAAGAAGAATTGAAGAAAACGTATAAAGAGAAAGTTCCAGTCACGTGTAGGCCCGTGGTCTAGAGTTAATCCTTGTTGCTTGGCCTTTTGGCCTTTTTTTCCTGAGTATGTATTTACGTACAAATGCAAATGTGTGTTTATAGCTGCCGTGCGTTTTTTTTTGTTTGTTTATTTTTTTTTTATTGTGGGTAAAAATCAAATTTTTCACAGTACATACCAATATTTGTAAAATGATATATAAATACATATGCATATATGTGCATTTGTTTACATAAATGTTATTTGTTATATATATATAGGCGCGTCTTCCGTGCCCCCAGCATGGTGGTGTTTGACGGCCGCATACTCTTTCGTCATGCGGCTCTGCTGCAGGCCATTTAAGCCTGTCCCCTTTGTCACGTCTTAACCATCAGGCTTCTCCTCCACCCAGATCCTGACATTCCTGTTCAGGTCATTCAGGATGCGGAACCTCACCTGGGAGCCTTGTTGACCCGGATGTTAGCGGTTGGGTCGACAGAGGACTTCAGAATGGTGATGCAGGATCTCCTCCAGGGATTGGAGGTCAGGAACATGTGGACCGCAGATCTGCAGGTGGGTGGTTCCTTCCCCGTGCGTGGCTCCAGTGTAAAACTCGTCTAGGTGACGTCACCCCGAAAACCAAGCAGCGACTAGGTGAAGGAGCTGGCGGGGAGGGAAAGAGGCCCAGGCTCAGCGTGGGGACGCCTTGCTTTTCCAAGGAGGACTTCTTCAGATTACAAACGTAGGCTCTTATTTCATGAAATTCTAGAAGATACATGCTTATAATATTATTAACACAGGAAAAAGTTAATTCTGCTCATCCTTTGCTTAAAACTTTTTCCGTAATACATTTTGAAAGTTTCACTTTACCTCATCATGCTGCCTGAATCCCGGTATTTGAGAGTCATTTAGGTTTGTGGGTCGCCCTCCAGGCCTCTGCCCCTTGGTCTGCAAGGTGATCATCAGTAAACCCTGTTTGCATTTGGCTTTACGGATGTCAGGGTGCCTCTGCTTGGGGTTCACATACTCTGAACAGTCCTGGGAAGAGGCTGGTCAGATTTCACCCCACTTTTCAGATGGGGAGGGGCTGCACGGAGAGACCGAGGAGCACGTTGGAGGCCACAGGGCAGCCTCGGCCAAGGTCTCCCGATTCAGCTTTCCCACCTTCTGCTTCATAAAAGCGTGAGGGTCCTGGGGCTGGGAGAGTGTTCAGCTGCTGTGCAGCCCCTCTTCTGCCAACACCTACCCCCAGGCTGCTTGCTTGTCTCTCTCTGAAAGTGTTTGTTGTGCGTGTCTGCAGCACGAGGGCCACAGCTTTGAGAAAGGCCAAAGGCAAGGCGGTGAGGGAGTGGGCTGTGCATGGCTCAGTGAGCGAGGCTGTGTAGCGAGCGAGACGGAGCGTGAGAAGATCGAGGGGAGAGGACGCGTCTGCTGGTGCGGCGTCCTGCGGGTAGCTGAGAGTGAGCCAGGAGCTTGGGTGAGAAGTTGGGACCCAGATGGGGTGTAGGCTTAGTAAGTGCTCCTGGTCAGGAGAAGGGGAGGAGGAGCAGGCTGTGGCCACGTGCGGGCGCGTGCAGTGGTAGAGGAGGACGAGGCTGGCGCAACGCGCCCGGCACGGGCGGCTCTGCTGGGTGCTCAGTCGGTCGCCTTCCCACATGTTCTCAGGTGAAGAAAATTGTCCCTAATCACAGCGGCTGATCCCGTCCTTTTGCTTTTTCCGTGTTTCCTCCCAGCCTCCGTTTACCCGTGAGCGTGCGTGTCTTTTTAGCTGGCGTTCTCTGTCGCCAGCCTCTGGACGGGTGGCTTCACTGTGAATTGCAGCGCTGTGTGTCTGCGCTTTCATTCACCTCCGTGTCCTGTGCGTTGAAATGTTTGCTTGTTGGCCACAGCTCTGCTCGCCGCCCTCGGCGCCCAGCAGAAACCAGCCCTACCCCTGGCCCTCACGTAGGGTCGTTGCCCCTCTCTGCCAGTGCGCAGGCTTCTTTAAAGACACGGGTCTCAGGGAGTCAGTCACTTCTCTAAAGTTTTGTCCCCTTTTGCCTTAGAGTGTCTTGTCATCGATTACATTGACCAAGTTGGTACTGAGCTGCCCGCTAAGTGCCGAGAAAGCAGCTTTGTTCTGGCTCGCGTGCCCCCAGATCGTCACGGCTCTGATCGTAAGTACCCTCTGGAGTTCCGTGCTCCATCTGCGTCACCTCCCTCTCTTTCCAGATGTCATTGTCCGTAAGGACACGTCAGACTGTTTGGTTTTGCAGTTCTCTGATTTCACGCACGGTGCCTGCCTGGAGGTTGCTTCTGGAAGAGGGCTGTAGGGAAAATGCTGATTTTGTGTCCCCACGGCTTTTGCCTCTTGGAGCATACTTGGTGCTGCCAGTGGGCGTGGCATTGGGATGGTGTCATGGGGAGTTGGGAGCTCTGGATGCAGCAGAGAAAGAGCCGTAGGAGGAAACTGTAGAGGCTGCTGTGCTGGCCTCTCACGGCACAAGATGAGAAGGGATTTGGGGCTTTCTTTGTCTCCCCAAAACGGTCCGTTTTGTGCATTCACCCATTCGTATGGGGGGCGTGTGTTTAAGGACGAGGATATGATGAGGAGAAAATGTCTTTGTGCAATGGGGTAGGACGTGGCAGATTGGCTGTTATATCACCCAGAGGCCAAAGTTCGGCACCTTATGAGTGTACGTAGCAGCCTTGCAGCTTTCTGTGTCACCAGAACAAATTCCTACTTGAGATTGGGAATGCCACCTTTACTTTGCCCTCCAAAGGCTCTGAAATAAGTCTTCTAAGGAGCAGTGTCTCTTTTACCTTCAGTATCAGCTCTAATTCTAGCCTTTGCTTCCTGCCCAGCATCTTCTAAGGGCTGCAGGTCCTAAACGATAAACTCGGCATTCTCTACTGATTTTTAAGAAATTTAACAAATGGAGATAAATTGTAGACAAGTAGAACTAAGGATCTTTTTAGAGAAAAATACGGTAATGCGTATTTGATGTGCAATAAAACGAAATTGCCTGCAGTCTTGTTCTGAGGAGTCGGACGAATCGTCTCCTTTACGAGAAACGCCCTCTCTTCAGGTAGATGAACCCAGCAGACGTGGCAGCCTCTGCGCGCGGCCTCCGCCTCCCTGTCTGTTCAGGCTGCCTGCCGACCTGCGCCCGCTGTTTTGGAGCCTGGCGTTTGTTCCTCGGCGTTTGGGTCTGTGTTTGCTCCTTCGGAGGCTCGTCTTTGCTTTCCTGCTCTCTCCTTCTGCCCTTGCAGCTGCTGAACCGGGAGGCCTGTCAGGAGCAGCCGCTGCCCCTCCGGGTCGTGGGGCCCCTCCTGGAGCTCCTGGCTTCCCTGCTGCGGCAGGGCGAGGCGGCCATCCAGAACCCGCACCACGTCGGCCTGGCCTTCAGCGTGCTCCTGACGGTGCCTCTGGGCCACCTGAAGCCCGCAGAGCACGGGGGCGTCTTCCGGAGGATGCACAGCGTGCTCTTCGCCATCCTGCAGTGCCACACTAAGGTGAGGAAGGACGAAGCCAGCGCGCGGCGTTCTCTCCTTTAGAAGGCGGCTCCAGCCTTCAGAAAGCACACCGCTGCGGCAAGGTAACGAAAATAACGATTTGCTAAGCGCATTTCTGGCTTCGGGATTCCCAGGGCCAAGGCTGTCTTGAGCAGGGGAACACTCGGCAGTCGTGGTGAGCTGCTTGGGTGAGTCGTCTTCGTTGGGTCTGACGCCGTGAGCAGCGTTTGCGGATTAGCTGTTCAGGGACGCTCATTAGCAGTATTTGATAGCCACTCACTTAGATTTGCTCCTGGGGTAATAATCCAAATGGGTATAGGCAGCTCCGGTTTTAAAGTGTTAATTAAACCGAGACTAGCGATAAATGTCCCATGGAAGAGATCCGGCTTCTGCCAACTTACCGGACACTTGTTAGGAGTCTCGTTTCACCCCGACACCAGGTGTGTAGAGCAGGTGGTAACCCCATTTCATCAATGAAGGTGAGGCTGAGAAAGCCTGAGTCAGTGTCAGTAGCTGAGTCTAAGTCTCAGACTCAAACCCGTTGATTGATGAGTGATCTCTTACCATGCCCCAGCTTCACATGCCACTCATGAGTTGGAGTTCATAAATAGGAAATCTACACATACACACATGCATAGTCAAATATTTTTAAGTGCTCTAATGTTCTAAGGGTAGAAACCTGTGAGCGATGCAGTTTTAAAAAAAATATTCTCTAGGGGAGCGGGTGTTGCTCAGTGGCTGAGCATCTGCCTCCCAAGTACGAGGTCCTGGGTTCAATCTCCGGTGCCACCTTAAAAAAAAATTCTCTAGCAAAATAGGCACTTGTAAAAATGGGCCTCACCCCAAAGTCTTCCCCAGTTAACAGTTGCCTTTGGCTCTGCCCATCTTGTCAGCATTTCGTTATTAAATTTCTCTGCTGATTGTTAGATTTTACTATGACCATGCAGGATAAATGCAATGCAAATCAATCGCAAAGTGAAACTGCAGATCTTGCAAAAGATGTAGGATTTCTTGAAACTGATGCAAGTCATATCCAAAAATGCTTGAATATTCTGCAAAACCATTAATAAGTGACCAGTTTGTGGAATTAGACCATTTAATGAAAGGAGAAAATTGAAAGAATAATGATGAGGTATTACAAAAGTGAATGGTGTGACTAATAATAGTAGCTCACACTTAGATAATGTAGGTCGGATGTGTGGGGAAAGCGGATCCGCGTTGATGTGTGATCGCAGTGTTGGTCACGTGCGTGAAACCGCCAGGCTAGAGCGTGCGCAGGTGAGCCTGGAGGTAGACCAGAAGACGGCACGGCCAGGCCACCCAGCCGCAGCACCAGCAGGGTCCTGCTTTCAGCCCTTTGTGTGTTTTAGCTTATTTAATCGCCATGACAACCTACTATCCTCATTTTACAGGTGGGGAAACCGAGGCACAGAAAGATTAGGTGATATGCCCAAGATTGTTTAAATAGCCAGGATTTGAACCCAGATAGTCTGGTCCACGTTTTTGAGCTTTTAATCAACGTGGTGGTCAAGGATTAAGAGAAGTCCTTGGGAAATTTGGTGCAGCTCTGGAAGAGTTTTGCAAAAATAACCTCTTTCTGAACATGTGGCAGAAGTCTAATATGACGTGAAGGAATGTGGTCTTGCTATCAAGAAGTCTGATTGGCTAAATTATGCCAAATAAAAGAATCCCAGTCTTTGATTCTCTCTCTTCATTCTGAGGATCAGAACGGTGCCGTTGGGCAGCGCGTCGGCCAGGTTCGGAGGGACGTGCTCTGACCCGCCTTGTCCTGTGTGGAATGCTAGCTGCATGTCTGGAGCTCTGGGAATGCGGCTAGCACAACAAGGAACTAATTTTACTTTCATTTACTGCTGGTTAATTTAAACTTAAGTAGCCACGTGCAGCTAGTAGTGACCGTGTGTGACGCTATAGAATTGGTGTGTAGTTGTGATCATGACCTAAGAGCAGTCGAGGATAAGAGACCTGTTTAATGTCTTTTATCTCAGTTTTCCAAGATAAAGCCTCAATCAAATCTTTTTGTCACTGTTAACTGAGATTTGGTTCCCATTTTAAGTAGCTTTGTTTTATGTAGCCTTTTTTCCTAGTCACAATTATAGCAGATAAGTTGGTTACTCTTGTTTTTCCTTTTATTATTTATTTCTGCCCATTTCCAGAATGGATTGGAGACAGCTCATTGTAGAAGGCACAAGAGTCAGCAGGCTCTCAGCCAGGTTGCCCCCTCGGTGCCCTGCCCAGACCACCTGGGAGTGGGCGAGCGGGTCCACCGGAAAGTCTGGTGACAGGCGGTGGCTGCAGCGGTGCACAACTGTTTTGTGCTTCCTGATAGACAAGGCTGAGAAACAGCATGAGCCCCTCTGAAGTAGAAGAATTTAGAACAAGCAAGCATTTACGTGTTTTATACCCTTTCATCTGCCGTCACAGGTGATGCTGAGAGCCATCCCTTCTTTCCTGAACGCTTTCCATAGATTGGTGTTTTCCGTGATGCGTGAAGGGCGACAGAAGGACCAAGGTAACTTGAGTAACAGAACCAGACAGGCTGGTCCACGAGTGTCACGGGGTGTCTCTGCCCATACACGTTGCTGAAAATGAAAGTAGAAAATGCTCAGTGTTCTTTAAGTTTCATGCTGTCCCTTTGCTCTATATCCAGAACACTGAGTGCACTTGGGACCTCATAGTTGAAATGGCTCTTTTGGGGTAGGAGATTAAGATTCAGGAACTGCTTATTGAGCACGAGCTCTCAGGGGATATAAAAATGACACATTCCCAGGTTTGTAGGGAGGAAAAAAAAAGGAGCAGGCAGTTATAGAGCTTGTAAGTTATCTTATTTTATAAAAGGGATGGGTTCCTGAAGGTCACAGTTCAAGCTTAATCTTGGCAAGGTCATTTTGGTTTACCAGTGAAACAAAAATGCCGTATGGCAGTGGCATAAATGATGTTTATGATTCATTTATCAGCTTTGAAGTTTTTTGGTTCTTGCTGAATTTTACTAAAAAAATGGGCACATAAAGCAAGACTTTCTGTTTTTATATTGCACTCTTTTGACTGTGCCTGGCCTGTGACAGCCCCGTGCCGTGTCGTGCTGGAGGGTGGAGCACCTGGTGGGATGTTCTGGGACCACGGGGGGGTTTGCAGCTCAGCTTTGTGGGTGTCATGGAAAACCCTGGGCCAGACTTCCTGGCTGTCTAAGAACGTGTGAGCGGGACGCAGCTTCTCCCCGATGAGAATGAGCCCGCTTAGCAGGTTCCGGCGTGTGGCTCCACGGACCAGCCGCTTACCTGAGAAAAGGCTCAGTTAGCGCTGGGCTGTAACTCCCACGTGACTTCCGTTTGCTTTGGGGACCAGTCGGTTGCACGCTTAGGCACTTCGCTTCCTCCCCGGCCTGGTCCAGAGAATGTGTCAGCTCAACGTTGTGCATGTATTTCGGACCAGGACTGGCAAATACGTTTCATCTCACGGCAGTCTCGGTCAATTGGTAGCGGCTACCTACGGCCAGTGTCGCGGCCTCCAAGGTCTCACCTGAGCTCACCTGGGGAATTCCTGTTCCGAGTTGTGCTGCCCACCTGGACAGGTGGGGCAGCCGCGGCTCCAGGCAGCCCCAGGCCACTCTGTACGCACCACCTTGCGCTTGTAAACACGTCCTTTGTCGTGTTCTCTGAGGAAGCCTCCGAGCAAGTCCCACCTGGGTGGCTCCAGGTCGGCCGCGTTGGGTGGTTTGGGTGCCTCTAATCTACCAAGCCTGTTAACCTGCCCGGCTGAGTGGAGCCTTACCTGGGCTCTGGGTGTCACCTGCCCGGCCGAGTGGAGCCTTACCTGGGCTCTGGGTGTCACCTGCCCGGCCGAGTGGAGCCTTACCTGGGCTCTGGGTGTCACCTGCCCGGCCGAGTGGAGCCTTACCTGGGCTCTGGGTGTCACCTGCCCGGCCGAGTGGAGCCTTACCTGTTGTCCTCTGTTCACTGTTGTGGGAGACACTCTTCTTTCTTCTTTTTGTCTTTATTTTTGTTTACTTGAAGACACTCTTAATGGCCCTATGCTGAATCCGTGGCTGAGCCCGCAAACGCCAGACGTTCATGTTGTGAGCAGTATATGTGTTTTGGCCAGTCTGAAGAGGAGCAGATATTCCTCTGGAATTTGCTGGTCTTCCACTCATGTCAGATCCTCGGGGAGGGGCTGTAACCTTAGGCTGCTAGAATTCTTGGGGTGGTTTTCCAGAAAGAGCCTCGATCGTCCTGGCGTGTTAAGTGGGAAGGAGTCGGGTGAATCTGGGGAGACAGGAGGTGCCTGGTGCTGAGGAGCCGTCTGTGCTCTGCCTCTGAAGGGAAGCCCTGTGAAAACAGTTCTGGTACCGAAGGAGGCAGCGACGTCGTCAGGGCACCTCGGCTTCGTGATGTGATGTCAGTAAGCCACGTGTTTGTGGTTTTGTCTCATTTTAAGCCCTCCTTTTAAAATTTTTAAAATTCAATAGCAATTCTAAGTTTTTATTTATTCTAATTAGATCCTTAACAAAAAAACCCATGGATTCTTGAGTGTCTTAAGTGTTCTTCCCTTAGTTGTATAGGTGGATATTTGGGCATATCTTTCCTCCCTTATTCCGTCCGCAGACTAGAGCAGTTGAGGTTGGAGGCACATGGAAGACGGGGGTCTGCGTAAGCACGTAGCCTTAGCGCGTTGACTGGCGCAGTTTCTGACCCGTCATTTGTTTTGCTTTTTGTAGGAAGCACAGATGACCTGGCAGCGGTCCTGGAGTGTGCCCGCCTGGTCGAAAGGATGTACAGCCACATTGCCACGAAAGCTGAGGAGTTTACGGTGTTTTCCCCTTTCATGGTGGCCCAGTACGTGACGGAAGCGCAGAAGGTAACCTCGGAGTCGACCGCTGCCTCCTGCCCTTGCAGCGGCACCGCGGCACCGTCCGCGCTGAGTCCTTGCGCCTTTTCGATGGTCAGCAGCACCCCGTGGGCTGCCGTCAGGACTGGAAGGGGAAGGATGTGCCCGGGCTCAGCGGCGCCTGGCGTGGAAGGTGCTCGGGGCGCAGGTCTTGGCCTCTCCCAGGTCCGACAGGCTGGGCGGCACCTAGGAGGGGCGTCCCAAACAAATAGTGGGTGGCGGGCACAGGTCTATGAGCTGAAGGTGCAGTGGTGAACAGGTACAGGCAGAGCTCGCCTCTCAGCGGGGAGACAGCTGTGACGCAGACGCACGCGTAAGGTCAGTTTAAGTGTCGGGGCACGGTGGGAGCTGCACTTTAGATGGCGTTTGCAGAGACTGAGCAGAACCAGAGCTCCAGCCGGGCGGGTGCTTCCAGGCAGAGGCCCTGCAGGAAGCCAGGGCCTGGTGGGTGGGGGGGCTTTGTGGGATCCAGCGCTGAGCGTCAGGGCTCTGGGCAGCTCAACGGTGCCATCTGCTTCACGTCATTCTGCCCCGCTCCAGGCGGCTGTCGTTCCTTCAACTCTCTTTTTTTTTTTTGAGGTACCAGGGCCGGGGATTGAACCTGGGCCCTCGTGTGTGGGAGGCCGGCGCTCAGCCAGAGCCACGGCGGCTCCCCCTTCAACTCCCTTTCACCTCCGCTGTCTCATTCGCTGGCTCGTAACCCCAGCCTCCCCCTCCACCTCGTGGTTTCCCCCCCGCCACTTAGTTTCTGTGCCTAAGAGGACCTGCTTTCCCGGCTGACTCTACGTGCCCATCGGTCGTTGAAATTCACTCAGTGCCCGTGGGGCTCGACACAGCCTAGGCCCTCGCGATGGCGAGAGGCCGCGGGGACGTTCTGGGGAGACCGTGGCTCGGTGGCCTCCGCGGGTGGCGCCAGCTGTGGCGACCAGAGGCCGTGGCCCGCAGGGCACTGCTCGCAGGCGCTCACAGCAGGCGGCAAGGTGGAGATTCAGGTAGACCCGTCGTCTAGGTTAGGGAAGAAGACCTTTGTCCAGATCACCCCGACGTGTGGGCACAATGTCTAGACCATCCTTCCCTTGTTCATCCTGGCTCACTTTGGAACGTCAGTGTGCGGTTTTCACAAGACCCCGAGTAACCCACAGAAATTCTCTACAGGACTTCCTAAATCTAGAGCTGCGTAAACCTTGCTTTGCCAAATGGGGCGTCGTGGGCTCGAAGAAGTCCAGCGTGCTCATGTGAATGTGTGTCTCCTGCGGGTGTAGACATACATTTGAATCTGTCTGACATGCTGTACCTAAAATAGCGCCCTTGGTAAGTCTTGTAAGATAACTAGGCTCGCTGGTAACTTGTTACCCTAGGGGAGGCGACAAGCGGCTGAACGTCTTCCCCAGAGAAGGCTGGCGTGCACCAGCTTTCCTCCCTGCCCCGGGTCACATACCCTAGAGCTGTCACACGCTTTTCAAGCCCACTGACCACGCTCACCTCGGTGAGTGCAGATGCCCTGGACAGGGACAGAGGCCTGGGTGGGGGAGG
>JAQZBX010078740.1:0-14079 GCA_029593785.1 Cabassous unicinctus
AAAATAAAATAAATAAATCTTTAAAAAAAAAAAAAAAGAATCAATCAAGCACAATGCCTGGCATTTGAAAAATGCTTGTAAAATATTTGTGGAATCAAACTGAGTACAGGAATGAAAAAGAACCTCTGCTGCCTGGAAAACAGCCTTTAACTTTCCAAACACTAGTAGCTGCCAAAACAGTCTAGGACACCTGGAAAGAAGTAGAAAAGGGATCTGAACCCTGAAGTAGAGTGACAGGAAGCCAGGAACCCCAGAACCAGGAGACAGTAGGCCAGTGAAGCAGATCAAAGTGGTAGGGATGCATCTCATGCCAGAGCAAGAGCACTGCAAGGTCAGGAGTGTGGAAGGGGGAGGAGGTGGCAGATGCTTGCTTAGAGGGCACTTCGGGGATGGGTGCACAGCAGCTCGCAGCTTCCTTTTTCCTGACGTCATCCTGGTGTCCTACCAGGCTCTGGAAAGAAACTAAAAAAGGGAAAGAAGAGGAAAAAGGGAAAAAAGAACAGCTGCATTTTTGAATAAAAAAAATATACCCATTATGATAAAAACACCCAACAAACTAGGAATAGAAAGGAACTTCCTCAACCTGATAAAGGGCATCCATGAAAAACCCACAATGGTTACCCCCAAGATCAGGAAAGGACAAGGATATCTGCTCTTGCCACTTAGCCTCAACATTGTATTGGAAGTTACAATCAAGGTATTTAGGTAAGAAAATGAAATAAAAGGCATCTAGACTGGAAAAGAAAAACACCTTAGTACAACTGTAGAGTGATCAAGGCAATGTGGTACAGGCATAAGGATAGACACATAGATCAATGAAATAGAATTGAGAATCCAGAGATAAACCTTCTCATTTATGGTCAATTGATTTTTGACAAGGATGCAAAAACAATTTGGTAGGGAAAAGAATAGTCTCTTCAACAAATGGTGCTGAGACAACTGGATATCCATATGCAAAAGAATTAAGTTGGTTGCCTACTTCATATCATATGCAAAAATTAACTCAAAATGGATCAAAGACCTCAATGTAAGAGCTAAAACGATTAAACTTTTAGAAGAAAACATAGACATAAATCTTCATGACCTTGGATTAGGTAATGGTTTCTTAGATATTATGCCTAAGTGCAAACAACAAAGGATGAAATAATTTGGATATCATCAAAATTAAAACCTTTCAGTGCTTCAAAGGAAGCACTGAAAGAAAGGGAAAAGAGAAACCACAGAATGGGAGAAAGTTTTTGCGATTCATATATTTGACAAGGGACTTGTGTCTAGGATATATAAAAAACTCTTAAAACTCAACAACAAAAGAAAAAAAAAAAAACGAACTAAAAAATGAGCAAAGGATCTGAATAGACTTTTCTCCAAAGAAGATATATAAATTGCCAATAAGTACAAAATCATTAGCCATCATGGAAATGCAAATCAAAAACACAGTGAGAAACCCCGTCATACCACTAGAATAGCTTCAATAAAAAAGATAGATAACCAGTGTGGGGAAGTTGGAACCCTCATACACTGCTGGTAGAAATGTAAAATGCTACAGCAACTTTGGAAAACAGTCTGGCAGTTCTTCAAAAGGTTAAACATGGAGTTAACATATAATCCAGCAATTCCACTCCTAGGTATGTGTGAATGTATGTGTGCATGTGTGTGTGTGTGTGTGTATACATATATATATATGAATATATGTGAAATGAAAACATATGTTTTCTAATCTAATCTGTAATCTAATCTGTAATCTAATTTTATAATCTAATTCTGGCTCTGCCACTTTCTATGTAGTTTACTTTGTGGTAAATTACTTAACAATGTTAGAGCCTCCATTTCTCTTCTGTAAAATGGGACCAAAGTAAGAACAACTTCACAGGCTTGTGAGAATTATCAGAATCAATCAAGCACAATGCCTGGCATTAAAAAAACCTGTACACAAATGTATATAGGAAATTTTAAAAAAAGGGAAAAAAAAGAAAAAAATGTGTATAGGAACATTATTGATAATAGCCAAAAAAATGGAAATCATCCATATTATAAACAACTGACAGCTAGATAAATAAAATGTGGTCTTTCCACACAAATTATTATTCAGCAATAAAAAGAAATGAAGCATCTATACATGCTACAACATGAATGAACCTTGGAAACATTATGCCAAGTGAAAGAAGCCAGTCACAGAGACCCACATATTGTTTGAGTCCATTTATGTGAAATGTCCAGAATAGGCAAAACCATAGAAACAAAGAGTAGATTGGCAACTGCCTAGAGCTGGGAAGAGTTGGGGAGTAACTGCAAGTGGCTACGGGATTTCTTCTTGGGCTGATAAGAATGTTCTAAAATTTATTTTTATGATGATTGCACAACTCTTTGAATATACTAAGAATCACTGAATTGTATACTTTAAATGGGTGTATTGTATGATGTGAATTGTATCTCAGTAAAGCTGTTATTAAAAATGGCACTACATTTATTGTATTTGTATTAATGCTAGGCATTGTGCTACACTATATATAATCTTATTTAAATCTCACAAGAAATATGTCAGGGAGGTTTTGTCTATTTATAAAGGAGAAAACGTCAGTTCAGGAATATTAAAGAACTTGTTCAAGGTGACAAAACTAGTAAGCATGGCTGTGGATCCAGTGCCATTTCACTCTGAGTTTCAGGGTCTTACTAAAAGGTCTTGGGTGGGTCTTGTGACTTCCTTGTGCTCTAAGCCCTGAGTGTTCAGCATAGTGACCAACCCCCAGCATCATGAATTATGTCTTGTAGTTTGAAACCAGGTCCTGTCACTTTGCCTCTGTCTGCTTCCTTGTTATGAGAAATAAAACATGAGAAGGAAGATGTTAGACCCATGAAGACAAAGATGTCAAATAACTCTCATCGAGGGAAATTTGGATGAGTTTTGGGAAAATGACCCTGAAGCAGATGGATTACATTTTCTGTTTGGGCTCAGCAATTAAGGAGAAAAGGGAGACCAAAGCCAAATGTGCTAGGGATCTTGTCAAATTCCAAATGTCGGAAAAAATTTCAAGATGCTTGAGTCTGGCAGAATCAGTACCTTGTCAGCCCAGCCCCCCTCCTTTCTTGAACAGAGATGACTGAACAACCTACAATGATCTAAGTCTAAAAGAAGCTAAAGGCATGATTACCCTTTTGTGGGAAGTGGCACAATGGTACCCTTCGTCATTTGGACCATTTCAAATGGGGTATTAACTCTGCAGTTGGTTGTGATAACAGGGTTTTTGAGAAAGGATGAAAATCAACTGAGGAAGAGAACTCAAGCCCCAAAGGGAAGCAAAGCATCCTTTCATCCTGCTCTTTGCGATCCAGAGCAGATGCTGGAAGGGGAATTGTGTCCTTCCATGGCTGTTCCTGAGTCCTAGTCCAAGTACTCTGAAGCAGTCTCAGGAATTGTTGTGGCCTTGCTTACTCGCATCCTTTGGTCTTTCCAGTGGATTCTTTAGAGTCAGCATAGAACTGGACAGGGAATGCTCAGAAATAGGGCACTCACCTCCACTTTTCATCAAACCCAAGCCCTGCTTGATAGATTGAGTGGAAGGAGGAGAAAGGTGATGATGAAGACCTTTGTGACACTCAGAACTGGGTGTAGGGCTGCAGACAAGCGGCTGTCATGCTTTTAAAACTGGTTTCTCTCATAAACCCTGCATTCATTCATTTAGTCACAATATTTACTGATGTTCATTATATTCTACGCACTAGAAACATAACAATAAATCAAACAGACAAAATTCCCTGACTTCCTGGAGTTTGCAATCTAATGGACACAATAGCCATTGTCATTTGGATGACATAATGTGAAATTACCAAAGTTTTTAAAGGCCAGTTGCCTATTTGGTCAAAGAGCGGTAGAATTTAATCTGCCCCCACCCCCCATAAGAAGTTACAATCCCTTGTCAGAATTTTTATCCAAGTACTATGAAAATGAAAATTTATTTATTCTATTTTGCTGATAAATTTTAGCTCTGCCCTCAACTGTCTACTCAGGCAGGATATGTGGTCTTTACCATTGATGCCCAAAGCCAATTTTTTTTTAGGAAGAAGGAACAATTAAATTTGTACTTTAAAATATTTTTCCCAATGATGAAAATTAGAGATTGGGAAGTACTTACATAAATATGAAGCTAATGCTTTCTCTGTGCAGCTCTCTTCCTTCTCCTTGTGTTCACAACATCAGATCCATTTTTATTCACCAAGGAAGCAAGATTTGAAAGCAAAGTTATAAATTAGAAGGTTGCTAGAGAAGTAATTGGATTTCTGCTTCAAGGCAAAAGGATGGTCCTCGGTCTTCCCTACCTTCTATTTCTGCATTGTGACAATAAATGTTACTTTCAGTGGGTTCCGGTTCAGGCAGTTATCAACAGAACTTGTGGATGCTAACTTCTGTGGATATGTCAAGAGACAACTTTTTTCAATGCTGTGTTGGCCCCAGCCTTGCTTCCACTGCTTCTGATTCCCCAGATGCTCACAGCTGGTTCTGTTGATGCTCCCCAGCTGCAGTTAACAGCTGAGCTCTTCCAGATAAAGATGGATAATACAGCATGACTCCCCATTCCAAGCTGGTATTAAGTCCACTGTCCAGGCTCAGGGCTCAGTGACCCCAGATGACTGACGGGCCCTGACACTGCTTGTTGCCAGTTAGATCTGGGATCCACGGGTAGTACTGATGACCACAGGAGACTGGATAAGTTTGGGTTGCAGCTCTCCTCTCCCACCTTCTTCACCTACATGCACCGAGGCCAGAGAATAGATCTTCCACCTTGATGCTCTCACCTTAGACTGGCCAGTTAATCGGTCTCATGCACTAAGCCCTCCTATGGAATCTTGGCTCTAGTAACCCAGCTATTGACATGGGTCTCTTTGCTTAGAATAAGACCTTGGAGTGAGAGTGTACATCTGCCTTTTAAACTGGTCAGTGGCCACCAGTCTAATTCTAGACTCCAGTTAGTGGATGTAACTTGCTGGTACAGCTGTTTCCAAAATAAAATGAGGACAGGTATAGCCCCAGGGACACTGGGCCTGACCTGAGTTCTAGCACCTCTGGAACCATCCCTCGTCCCACCTCAGTGTGCATGTCTCAAACTAAATCCTACTCCCTTCCCAGACCACCTGTCAATGCTGTAGGCATCAGTGCAAAGTTTCTAAGGTCCTAGTCTCAAACAGTGACACTCTGTAACTAAAGGACTTTGTGGTAGGGAGGGAGGCATTTGATGTCAACACTTATCAGGCTTTCCCTAGGTCACCTGGCCCCTGATCACAGACCTAGGCACACCTGGGTTTTATATTTACCCTAGTTTCCTGGAGGAAACCAAAGCTTTGGAGTGAGGAATGCCCTGGAAGTTCTCTGGGACTGACTCAAAGCCCATTAAACTCCCTCTTAGAACATTCAGGGATCCACAGACCCAGATTCCTTGGTGTGCCCAGAGCAAGGAATAGATTTCATACGATTGTCAGGGCCTTTCAGGGTTTCTACATTTTTCTTTCCTCCCTTTTCTCAGAATGGTGCCTTGAAAAACATCCAACAAAGGGTGTACAAATGAATTTTGGGGTGGGGGCAGGGATCTAGGATAGAAAGTAAGAGGGCAGGTAAGAAGAAGCTTATTTAAAGAACCAGCTGGCTCTTACCTGAGGGAAAGTGGGCTGCACACCCACCAGGTACATAGCTTTTTAAAAAGTCCTTTATTCTTGTTTAAGAAAAGAAGTAACTGGTCCAAGTATATGACTCTTTGTCAAGGACAGAGTATACTAGATACTCCAGCTTTCCATCCATGTCCAGGACAGGGATGACGTCTCTTCACGTGAGCTCTGAGAGCCCAGTGAGGAGCCTGTTGCTTGTAGCTTGACAAATGGCCCAGGCCCTTCATTTTTTTTTTTTTTTTTACCCGGAGGTCCCGGAGATCGAACCCAGGTCCCTCCATATGGGAGACAGACACCCAACCATTTGAGGCACATCTGTCCCCCACCCCCTTTCATTTTTAAATTCTGTGATTCTCCAAGTCAGCTTCAAAATAAGAAGTGAGACAAGCTTAAGGCTGCTTCGATTTTGTGTTGAATGGATGATGGCGTGAAATAGAGAGGCAAAAGGAAACCAGAGGTGAACCAGTTTGATTAGAACATTGAGATTTAAGTGTTAGATGTTACTGCCATCTAGTGATGATTTGACACCTGGCTGCCAGAGGAAGGTGAGCGTCGTCTTTTTGCTACAACGCCGGTGGCATCGCCTGAGGGTCTAGCACAGCCTGGCAGGCTCTGGAATGGAGGGGACATCTGGGTAAGTTTCTGAATTATCAAAGGAAGGAATGATGATTAAATGAGCCACTCTTTATGACCTTGAGAAAAATGCATGTCATCCTATTAAATCCTAAGCTTCTCTGCCTATAATATTCTTGCTTTATTTTTCTTTTTAAAATTCACTGGTACAATGAAAATGGGTTTCTCTTTAATACAGCTCCACCTTTCCCAACACATGTTCACATACTCATAGAGAGTTACATACCCCTTCTCCATTGTGTCTATTCACAAGTCTTGTCTCTTAGCAAAGCGTCCCTTGATGGAGCTCTAAGTCCAGTCACTCTCCTGACCCTCATGACATTCACATGGTGGCTGGGGTGGGGTGAGCGAGGAGGAAGGTAGTGGAGAGAGTATGCTTGCATGCCCACCTTGCACCAGATGCTTCACAGTCATTCCAGCCCTCACTATAACTCTGTAAGGTGGGATCATCCCAGGGAACTGGGGTTCAGTAAGGTTAGGTAACTTGCCCGAGGTCACACAGTTAACTGTAAGCTGCAGAGGTGGAGTCTGAACCCAGTGTGTTTGATCTCATAGCCGGTGGTGTTTTTTTACAGCGTGGTAAGCACAGCGACATGGTTTCCTAGTGGAAGGAGCTTCCTCTGCTCAAGAAGGACCTGAGTCCAAGAAGAGCCTCACATGGCCTCTCTGGCATATGTACAAACACAGGAAAGGCACAGATATTCTTGAGAGCAAAGGCTTCACAGATTTTAGATACACATACACACACACACCCCATACCTAGAGCCAAGCTGCCAGAAACAGATAGTGACTCGGTGGGGGAGAGGGGTAGGGTTATTTCATCTCCTTCCAATGCCCCTGTCAAGAGACAGATATCTTATGAAGGTAACTATCTCTAAAGAATGAAAAGGCAAGGAAAAAAGAAAAAGGATCTGAGCACCATGTTAGCAGTCTCTTCTCTTTGGCATATAGAGGAAAGAAGACTGAATTTCGGTGGGTAGGATATAGAATGGGACTTCTGTTGTCTTTAGAGTTTGGACTGAAGCCCCAAAGCTCAAGACATTGGAGATACACTTGTTGCTTTTTTTTAAGTTGGCATCAAAGAAGCTTACCAAATTGCCTTTGCATTTAAATGGTCAACAAAATCCAGCCAAGTTCAGGCCAATGGAAATTATATAAGCCATTTGTATTAGTGAGGGTTCTCTAGAGATCCGTCAATATTATGAGATTTTATAAAATTGTCTCACATGACCCTGGGAATACACAAGTCCAAATTCCGTAGGGCAGGCTGCAAGCTGGGAACTCCGATAAAGGTTTTTGATGAATTCCCTAGAAGCAGGCTGGCTGAAGTAGAGATGAAAATTCTCTCTTATGATTGCTAAAATCATCGCTTCTCCTTTAAAAGCTTCCAACTGATTCAGCAATATCTCTCATTGCTGAAGGCAATCTCTTCAGTTGATTGTAGATGTATACTCAGCCGTAGATGCAATCAACTTACCAATGATTTAAGTTCATAAAATGCCCCCACAGTAATAATTAGGCCAGTGCTTGCTTGACCAAGCAGCTGGGCACCATTACCTGGCCAGGTCGACACATGAACCTAACCAGCATACCACTCCAGGTATAGCTTCTAAAAACACCACACATCCTTTCCTCTCTCACCTGCTGGCTCCTTGCAAAGTAATCAAAGGGTAACTTGTGAGTTCTAAGAAGACAGAACCAAATCTGAGTCCTTGAAAAATTGCTTGGAGCAGAAATCCTTCTCTCCCCAACACACAGGGGCCTTCAATGAACAGTTTCATGAGCAAGAAAAAAGCCACTGAGATTTTGCAGTTGTTTGTTACAACATTCAATGTAGTTTACCTTGCCAGAGACAACAGATACTAAGTATCTCTACCGTGCTAGATTACAGAGAATAGCCATGATTCTTCACTGTTCCTGTATCCCGACTCTTTGCAATTTGACTTTGCATTTCCTCTCACTAAAGAGAGTCTATTTCCCTATGCCTTGAATCTTTTCTAAGTTTGGGGTGCTGTTGGTATACAGGCCAGAATCTAGAGTTGACATCCTGGCTTTCCACTTTCCGTGCATTACCAGACAATGTACTCAGCCATTCTGAGCTTCGGCTTTCTCATCTATAAAACAGCACCATGAGTCATGGGACTAATGGGAAAATTAAATGAGATGTGAAATTGCATTTTATATTGTAAAGTATTTGATACTTGTAAAGTAATTCAGTCAGGTCTCCTACTGTCTAAGTGTTTTATAATACCAAGCAGATGTAGCATGTTGAATTAAGCTTAAGATTGTACATTACTTGAACTACTGTTGATAATAACATGATTGTGATCAGCAATTAACCCTGCACATGTGAATAGCAGCTTTTCTATAGAACTGAGTTTCAAACTTGACTGCACATTGGGAACTCCAGGAGAGCTTTAAAAATACTGATGTCTGTCGCACTCCCAGAGGTTCTGATTCAATAGGTCTAGCTCCCAGGGGATTGGCTTGTACAGCTGGGGTTGGGAGCCAAAGGGTGAGAAGACCCCCTGCTCAGCTCAGCGTGAATGGTTGACAGCTTTGTTGCTACTTCATTTGGTTTTTGCTGACCTGTGACCGTCATTACCTGCACGGCAATTTTTGTTGATGGAATAAAAACGTGGGATCTGCTTTTCTGGCTAGTCAGTGATTCTTATCTTAGTTTTTTTTTTTTTAATCAGTTTTGATCTACTAATTTATCATTTTTAGTTTGCCACATGAAAACGCATCTGCCACTTTAAAAATGAAAATTTGTTGTTGAAATTCCAAATTCTGATGGGAAATCTAACATCATTATTGTGAATCTGAAAGAGAGTTTCCTTTCCACCATTGAAACAATTGCTTTTATTTTAATAACCTGAAGTATCTTGGGAGGAACACAGTTGCACTGTACAATAATAACATGAATTAATAAATCAGAATAAATTACACAGATTCATAGGTGATGAACAGAGAAAGACCAAGAAAAATAATTAATAGTTACTTGCTGGGTAGATGGAGGTTGCAAGGATGAAAGAAGCTTTCTGGGAGAGGGTTTGAATGTGCTTAGGAGCACACAAGCCAGCTCAGGGCTGACTGCTGCAAAGCAGCAAAGGAACTGCCCCGCAGAAGAAAAATCAGACTTTGGAAAGGAGCAACTGAAAGCTCAAGGTCAAAACTGATGGTACGGAGGCAGATGTGTTCCTAAGAGAAAACCTTCATGTCAGCAGTGAGCGCCTTCTCTTCCAGTCTGGTTTGTAGGGCATGGGCAGCAGGCTTTTTCCCTTCAGCCAAAAGACCAGAAGAGTTCATTCAATCATTTACAGACTGTTAAGAGAGACCTGAAACCAAGCAGCTTTCTTCTCTTCTTCCTCCTTTTCCCCCAGAAGGAGCAAGGATGAAATGCCAGATTTACAAAGCAACTCAGTTACTGACACTTACTGTCGAGCCCCTGGTCTCAGCTGCTTTCTTAACTCCAGGGTATAATTATCCTTGTACTTAATTGGAGGTTCAGGAGAGCTTATTGACTCGCTCTATTGTTGCATAATTCAGGAGTACAGTTCAAGCTTCCTCAAGAGCCTTCTCTTCGTTTTGGGCCCCCAAAGACCATTTCCAAGCTGTCCTTTTTGTCAGGAAAACTCAGGATGGAGAGAAGGGCTGCAGGCGAGATGCAGGTGGCAAGGCCATCTGGGAACAGGAGACCTGTTCCCGTTCCTGCTGGGCTTCTAATTCATTGGGTAAGGTCAGTTGAGGAGCCAACCATTCTGGGCGTCAGTTTCCGTCCTTATCAATGAGAAGACAGAAATGCATCAGCATTTCCAACTGTCTTCCCCAGAACACAAGACGCTTTTCAAGAAAAGGTGTCTGTGGCCTAGAATAACTTCAGGCAATGCTGTGTACTGGGCCTGTCTATCACGTATGTTACAGATCGCCTCAGTCAATGTCTGTTCCAAAATCCTTCTCATTTGCTTTTTATTATGGCAAATACTAGAAATCAAAACCCTACATTTCCCAGACTCCTTTGTACTAGAGTTCCAGATGTGATTTAAGCTACCAGTAAGATGCATTTGTGCAAGGCTTGGATTGGAAACTGAGGTAAGTGGGCAGAGAGACATCCATTTCACTGGTGTGGATCTAACTAGCATGGTATGATCTGAAGCTAGTAGTTCTGGTAGCAGCTCCTGATTGCCTGGCTTCCTGATTGTGACTGAGTTCCCTTAGCAAGTCAGTTCTTTGCTCTGGTTCTAAGAGGTTTTCCTGTACAGCCAGCCTAGAGCTTGCTTTGCCCGGTTTCTAGCAACATTGTAAACCCATAATGAGAAATCCTTGCTCACTAAAATAACAAGAGTGGTTTTGTTACCTGCAACTAAATTTGACACATTCTCTTGGGTATTCACAATATATATAAAACATGTTCTAAAACTTCTAGCAGTAAAAAGTCCTGCTTTACCTAGCCTGTCTTAAACATATTTGCCTTCACTGTGTACAGGGGTTCTATATATTATGTTGATTCTTCATATATCTTTTATATTTCAAACACTCATCTTTCAAAATTCATAGTGTATACTTTCTTCTTTGTTGTCTTTGAAAGAATAAAGAGGATGGAAAATCTTCAAATTCTGATTGCTAGGGGAAAAGAGGAGCAGAAACCTCTGCTCCAGGAAGACTTGGAAGGAGGAACACAAATTGCAAATTGTTCTTCTGTCCTTTGTCCGGTTCCCTGTTTTACAAGTCCCTTGCCTGTGTGCACATTTGTGTCGTTCCTTTTGTTGTAGTTCTTCCAAAGGCAAGACTGCCTGGCTTAGTGAAAGAATGCCTGTGGTCTCACCCTGAGCGAATATTATATATTTATGGAATGCTTCTAGGATTCTATTGCTGTGCGTAATACCTAAGAATATGGCTTATACATGCTGCTATCAAATTAAGTCTTGCCTCAGCTTTCTGGGCACAAAGGAACATTCCATTGATAGATCTGCTTAGTGGGCTAACACATTTTTGCTAGATATCAATTACTGCTTGTGCTCTGCTGGATCCAAGACATTTGCGTATGATAGTCCGTGTGATTTTGATCAGGACCACCGGCTAAGTTGAGGGCTTTGGGGACTCCAAATGGCTTTATGAGCGTCATCACAGTTCAATGTAAGTCATTTGGGAGTTTGAAGGGAAAGTTCTCCTCTGGGAAAATGTCCTCTCGGTGCTGTTTCACAGTGAGGTGGGTTCCCCAGGGACCACGGCCTGGCGCTTTGTGGTTTGCGCTGACTGCCATGCTGCCCCTCTGCACTGCGGGGGTTGGGGTGGTTAGAGGTGGCTTTTGGATGTGTTCTCTTAGGAAAAATTGCTCATCATGTAAGGGTTAATTTTATGTGTCAACTTAGGCTGAGCTATGGTATCCAGTTGTCTGGTCAACTAGCCTAGATGTTGCTGAGGAGGTATTTTGTAGATACGGTTAGCATCTATAAGCAGTTGACTTGAGGTAAAAAAGATTACCCTCCACAAAGTGGGTGGGCCTTGTCCAAGCAGTTGAAAGTCTTAAGAGGGAAAAACCTGAGGTTTCTTGGAGAAGAAGAAATTCTGTTCCTCTTGTTTCTCTGGAGAATCCTGACTAATATACATGGGAATGTCAGGAGCAAAAACTGAGCAAAGAGGCTGAGCAAAAGCATTGATCTGAGGATGTTTGAGCCAAAAGGGACCACAAGATAAAATAATTCAACTCCTTCATTTGACAGGTGAGGAACCTGAGACCCAGAGACAGTACAGAGCAAGTGTGAGGCGCAGGGCCCAAGACTTCAAACCCAGCCACCTGCGCTCTTTTCTGCATACCATAAGGAGCCCCCTGGATCTGTGTTTCTAAAAGGAAAATCAGAGAAGGAACCTCAACTGTGCCTTCTACATACATCCTCTGCATTTTTAAAAATGCTTTTGAAATGGACAATTGACCCTCAGCACTGGTCCAAGTGGGGAAACTATCTTCCTATGCTGAGAAAAAAAAACTGTCTTTGAGCCGGAGGATGCCCGACTCTGATACCCTGCTGGCACGGTTTCTATAGGCAATGCCAGATTTCAAAATGTGTGGTCCTCAAAGTGGGGTCCCCACCCCAGAAGCATCAACATCACCTGGAAAATTGTTAGAAAGGCAAACTCTTGACCCCACCCTAGACCTACCAAACCCTAAACTTGGGGCTGGTGTTGGCCCTCTGTGTTTTTAAAAGCCCTCCAGGTGACTCTGATGCACTCTCAAATTTGAGAGTCACAGAAAAATTTTGGACTTTCCTTACTTGATGTGATTTCAGAAGCAATTAGAATATTTCCTGCCCTGGCCTGCTGTTGCCTAGAATTTCTACTCTTAAGATTTATATCTTTGGACTAAGACTTCTAGTTAAAGATTATTCTGGAATATAAAGCATTTTGAAGCTTCCAACCCTTCACATATCAATGTGTACAACCTTAGTAGAAACTTCCTTAAGTATTGATTTTGATAGAATATATTTGTAATGTATTTATACTTACTTATAAGAAAGTTACTGGAGCCGGTAGTGAAGAAAAAGTAGGAGGGTTTAGTATAATGGGACACAAACACAAGGAGGCAGCAGGTCTCAGGAACAGAATCAAAGCAGGAGGTGAATGTCTGCAGCACTCCTGCCTGTCTCTTGTCTCTGCTCTGCTCCAGACGTCTGTTTTGTTCTCTCCCTTTGCTGAATACTGGCTTTGTTGCCTCTCAATCCATATGGGAGAACATGGCTACAGCCTAAGGCTCCAAATGGAACAGGTTCAGCCACCAGGAAAGAGCCTGCATCTCTCTCTCCCAGTCTCAATTCTCAGTTCTCAGAAAGGGGAGTTCGGGCCAGGTAGTGCCTGCTCTCCACCTAAAGCCAATCACCTGTGGGTTGAGGGGGCAGAAATATGGTCTCAGGGAGCCCCACACCTTTCATGGTGTGGATGATGGATGTTTTCTGAGAAGTGGTGAGGGCTAGGAAGTCAACCCAGTAGACAGAGAAAGCTTGAGGGCCCTTGGTTGGAAGGAAATTAGAGGAGCTCTGTTGTACGGTGGGGAGGAAATGGAAAAGGGGAGGGGAGTAGGGGGATGAAAAAGAGTAAATTTCCCAGGTGATAATTCTAAGGGGTTAGACAAGTCAGTGTTCTTTAGCCTTTTCATGCCTATTAAACTGCCACTCTGCCACATGCTCCAAGCATCACAAAAGGAGCCTCCTGCCTCCTTCCATTATTCCTAGTCTTGGTCATGACAGACTTGAACTTTGTTGCTTAAGCTCTTCTTATACTTCCTCATTTTCTGGTTTCTATTTTGCTGCTGGCAGGTTGATTTACTACCTTTTCTGGGCTCATTTCTCTTTGAATGTTGATACTCTGTCCTGTCTGTTATAACATTAGATCTCCTTTGTCAAACTATTTCAATTGCGAGGGACAGAAACCCAACTTAAGCAAACTTGGGGATTTATTGGCTTGTAGAATTCTAAACTGCAGGAGTTGTGTCGCTTCAGGAACAGCTGGATCTAGGAACTCAGACATAATCAGGAAGATGCTTGCCTTTCTTCATCTCATGGCTCTGCTTTCCTCATTGCTAGCTCCAGTCTCCTGGGCTCTATGATATGGTATAATGTGGATACCCAAAATGCTAGGCTGACCTTTGACCTGCAGAGCACCTCCAGTAGAAGGACGATGCCTCTTTCCTGATAGTCCCAACAGCAGTTGGGAGAGTTGTTTTTGTTCTTGTTACAGCTTGGGTCCCCAGGCTGTCCATTCCCAGGAACTAGACAATGTGCTCTTTTGATTGGTCCA
>JAQZBX010078741.1:0-14077 GCA_029593785.1 Cabassous unicinctus
AAAAAAAAAAAAAAAAAAAAAGATCTAACTGTAAACCTGGAGGAACTAGAAAAAAACCAACAAACTAATCCCAAAGCAAGCAGAAAGAAGGTAATAACAAAGATTAGAGAACTAAATTAAACTGAGAATTAAAAAAAACACTTCAAAAAATTAACAAAACACAAAGCTTGTTCTTTGAGAAGATTAATAAAATTCGCAAAGCCTTAGCTAGGCTAGCAAAGGAAAAAAGAGAGAAGATGCAAATATATAAAATATTAAAAATCAAGAGAGGGCATATAACCATTGATACCATAGAAATAAAGTGTATCATAAGAGGATACTTTGAAAAATTGTATGCCAACAATATGGATAACAGATTAAATGGACAAATTCCTAGAAATGCACAACAGCTTATACCGATGAAAGAAGAAACTGATGAATTCAACAGACCAATCACAAGTAATGAGATTGAATTAGTCATCAAAAACCTACCAACTAAGAAAAGCCCAGGACCAGATGGCTTCATGGGTGAGTTCTACTAAACATTCTGGAAAGAACTAACACCAATCCTGCTTAAACTCTTCTAAAATATAGTAGTGGAGGGAACATTGCCTAACTTATTCTATGATTCCAATATCACTCTAATACCAAAGTCACATAAAGATGTCACAAGAAAAGAAAACTACGGCCCAATCTTTCTAATGAACTTAGATGCTAAAATCCTCAACAAAATATTTGCTAACCATATTCAATATCACATCAAGTGAATTATACATTATGATCAAGTGGGTTTCAACTCTGGTATGCAAGGATGATTCAACATAAGAAAATCAATCAATATAATATAACATATTAACAGATAAAAGAAAAAAAACACATGACCATGCCTATTGATACAAAAAAAATGTGATAAAATACAGTATATTTTCTTGAGATATCTTCAAGATATCTTGAGATATCTCTATCTTCAAGAGATAGGAACAGAGGGAAAATTCTTAAACATGATAAAGGGTATTGTAGCAGTTTGATATTATTGATGAATTCCAGAAAGAAATATTGGATTATCTTTGTAAACTGGTCTTTTCCTCTGGGCATATTAGAGTGTATTGGATTCAGAGGTTTTCTTTTACTTGATTAAATAATGATTAAGGCTTTGATTGGGCCACATCAGTAGGACATTGAGTCCCTGTTCCCTTGGTGAGTGGGAACACAGAGAAACTGCATTGCAGAGAAGGGAGTTTGGAGTTTTTGAGCAGGAGTAAGCACACAGAGGAGCTTGGTAGTGAGGAAGGAGAGACAACCCTGGGTAAAGAGGTGAGCCATACACCTGGCAGGTCACAGATGGCCTTGTGTAGAGAACAAAGCAGCTGAGCCTGGAGACAGTTGAGTCCTGAGGAGAGAGACAAAGCCTAGAGAGCCTGACCATGGAGCCTTAAGAGGAAGTGGGAGACTAAATGTCGGCAGCCATCTTGCTCCAACATGTGGGAACAGACTTTGAGGAGGAAAGTAACTAACACTTATAGCCTGGTAACTGTAAGCTTCTACCCCAAATAAATATCCTTTATAAAAGCCAACAGATTTCTGGTATTTTGTTTTAGCACCCTTTTGGCTGACTAATACAGGTATATATGAAAAACCCACAGCTAACATCATATTCAATGATGAAATGTTAAAGGCTTTCCCTTTAAAATCCAGAAAATATCAAGGATGCCCACTGTTACCTGTCTTATTTAACATTGTGTTAGACATTCTTGCTCAAGCACTTAGGCAAGAAAAATAAATAAAAGACATTCAAATTTTAAAGGTTGAAATTAAAAATTCACTATTTGCAGATGACATGAGCCTATACATAGAAAGCCCTGAATAAAAAACTACAACAAAGCTTTTAGAGCTGATAAATGAATTCAGTAAAGTGGCAGGATATAATATCAATATGCAAAAATCAGTATCATATTTGTACACAAATAATGAGCAATCTGAGGAGGAATTCAAGAAAAAATTCCATATACAGTAACAACTAAAAGAATCAAGTGTCTAGGAATAAGCTTAATTAAAGATATAAAGGACTTGTATACAGAAAGCTACAAAACTTTGTTAATGGAAATCAAAGAAGACTTAAAGGAAAGAGTATTCCCTGTTCATTGATAAGTAGACTAAATATCATTAAGATGTCTATCCTACCCATATTGACCTACATTTTAATGCAATCCCAATAAAAATTCCCACAGCATTTTTTTACTGAATGGTATCCATATTATCTAATGCATCACTTCCTCTATGGAGCTCTGCCTTACTATTTTATGAAAATGCAATAAATGTTCATACAATATTAAAAAAAACCTATAATGGTGGGAATGTTCTTTTGGCAAATATGGTAGGGGATTGTTACTGTTGTATGGCATCAGCAGTGTGGGGGTAGGTGGGATAAGGCACAACAGGTATGCTTCTATGGATTATGAAAGTGTTTATCTTGTCATAGTGTGTTACCTTGGTGGGTGAAGGCCCACACAATAAACAAGAAAATATTAAACACCTATCCTGGGGAGTCCTAATCTATTCTCAATTAGAGGGGGAAGAATTCCTCAAGAACATAGGCAGTACCTAATAAAATAAAACAGACAAATATGTCAAGTCCTCAATATTAATGCATGTAACTCTGAACCTTATTCTTCAAAAGTTGAAACTTAGTGGTTATCATAGATTCTGAGGTCATGGGGTGGGAAGAATAGATGAAACTTGGGACATTTTTAGGGCATTGGAATTCTTCCACATGATCTTGCAGTGACAGATGCAGGCTGTTGTTCATTTGTGCAAAACACATTGTACATTTCATCAAAACCTAGAGAAGTGTACAGTGCAAAGTGTAAACCATAGTGTAGACCATTGACCATGGTTAGTATTAGTGCTTCAATATTTGTTCATCAATTGTGGCACAAAAAAACATACTCATGTTGGTTGTTATTGCTGGTGGAGAATGTTAGAGGGGGAGGGGTGGGGTGTATGGGAATCCCCTGTATTTTTTAGATGACCTTCTGTAAACTAAAGCTTTTTTGAAAAAAAGTGAAAAAATAAGAAGAAATTACAGAATATGCAGAAGAAAATGTCAGTGTACAAGAAAGATAACAGAAGAACATGCTGAAGAAATTGTCACTGTACATAAAAGATAACAGATCTTACAGTAAGGAAAGACAAGGCAAAAAATTTTTTTGTTATTTTTAAGTGTTTTAATTTTCATTATATTTATGTATATATTGTATGGCTTTGTTTTGGGGGAGGTTTTGAATTGCAGAAAGTTTGTAGCTGTTATAATTGTTCTGCATGATTTTGCAATGATGGTTACAAGTCATTATACATTTTGTTAAAATGTATAGCATTTTGTTACTGAAATGTAAAACATTTGCATAAAATGTATAACAAATGTTATTGAGACCCACACAATATACAACAAATATTAAATTCCCCATCCTGGGGAGTCCTGCTACATTCTCTAATAGAGTGGCTAGGATCTTTAGAGTTCATAGGCAGTGCCTTTTCAAAGATGAAAGACCAATACACCAGGCCCTTGATAATAATGCTTGTACTTATTCTTGTAAAATTGAAATGTAGCTTAATAATATATATTGCCTAAGAGTCACCTCCTGAAAGCCTCCTTTTTGGTCAAATATGGGCTTTCTCTAATACAAATTCATCATTTAAGATCATTGCCATCTCCCCAGCCTGATACATCACTTTCCAGAATGGGCCTCCCTGGTACCAAGGGATTATTATAAAGTGCCAACTAGTGATGCAATTGGTAAAAGCCCTTGACCAAAACGAGGAATTATTAAATATGACAGACATTTTATGGCTAAAAGAGTTCAAAGTGAGTTGGGTAGTCATTCCTGAGATTATGCATATGCACATCTCAGGAGGATCTCATTAACTGCCACAGTAAACAATGCCTCAAGCAGGGGTGTTCCTGAGAGCTCTAAAGACATCTGGACACTAAAAACAGGCCACCCAACTCCAGGAAATCATCACCCCATTGGTGAGCCTTACCTTGTAATATATGTTAAACTGTTTCCCCATTGTAACAGAGTTAGACTTGTTTATAATTTCCTATATATGGTTCTTCTGCCCCTTTTATTTAAATCTATAATTAGCACTATACTCATTAAATATAAGTCCCAGAGATTTAAATCTTCAGTCTGTTCATATGCTGGTTGAGCCCTGAATCTTAGCAGAGTTGTAGCCAATACTTACCCTCCAGTTCATCAGAAACACCCAGGACATCTAACAAAAAGATGATGATAGAAAACACCATCCCAGAAAACAGAGAGTATCTAAAACTGCAAGCAAGGCAGTTCCATCCATCTGCCTCATGGGATCTAAGCCCCTTCTCAAGTGCAAGCAGGGAGGGCATCACCATCCCAAAATCTTCAAGATTGAGGAATGAACAAATATAAGGGAGGAATGCAACTATGGACTAAAGTAGAGTTATTGTTATTCTAGTAATGGAAGAACATATAACATTGATATAAAGATAGATGTCACCAGAAATTTTGAGGGAAAGGAGAAGGAAGAAAACATGTAACATGGGACATTTTGGCAACATTGAGGAATTGTTATGCATGCTAATCCAATGATGTATAGAGGCTATAATCCATTTGGTCAAAACCTATAAAATTGCACAGTACAAAATGTAAACCATAATGTAAATTATAGACCATGTTTAGTAACAATGCTTCAATATTTGTTCACCAAATGTAACAAATATACCATACTAATGAAAGATGTTATTAATAGGGGTAAATGTGAGAGGGAGAGGTAGTGGGGTATATGGGAGTCCCCTGTATTTTCAATGTAACTTTTCTGTATTCTAAAACTTTCCTAAAAATAAAATTTAAAAAACATTTAAAAAGTAAACATTAATGGAAGTGAGGAACAAGAAAGGTGTGAGAACTACAGTGACAAATGGTAGAAAAAATGCATGCATTATCAGGAGTGACTTTAAATATAGATGGACTAAACTACCCAGTAATAAGGCAGAGATTGGCAGAATGTTCAAAAAAACATGACCTTAATATATGATGTATGTAAGAAACACACCTTAAATCTACAAGGAGTTTGAGGTTGAACATTCAGAACAAATTACCATTCAAGTAGTAAACAAAGGAAAGCTGGGTTAGCTAAACTAATATCAGATAAAATAGTCTTTAAGTATAAAATAGTTAAGAGGAAAAATGTTAATATATACTGATAAAGGGGCAATTCAACAGGATGATGTAAGAATTATGAATATATATGTAACAGAACACCAGTACATATGAAGCAATACTGATAGGTTTGAGTGAGAAATTAACAGATTCACCTTAATAATAGGACACTTTAATACACCATTCTCAATAATGAATAGAACAACTAGCCAGAGCATCAATAAGGAAGTACAGGTCTTGAAAGACATTCAAAAATTACTAGACCTAACAGACATATATAGAACACTTCATCCAACAAAAGCAGAATACACATTCTTCTCAAAGCGCATAGATCATTCCCAAGCATAGATCACATGTTGGGTCAAAAAAACAAGTCTCAATAAACTCAAATATATTGTAATAATGCAATGTATATTCTCCAACAACAAAATAATGAAGCTAGAAGTCAATAACAGAGGGAAAAATGAAACTCACAACCTGTGAAAAGTAAACAACATATTCTTAAACAACCAATGGGTTAAAAAGGAAATCAGAAGCAATTTCAGAAATATCTTGAGGTGAATGAAAATGAAACTATAATGTACCCAAACTTAAAAGAAAATGAAATTTAAAAAAATTAGAAAATGACTTCTCGATCGTTAATCTAAAGAGTATATTGATCTAAAATTCATTTAAAATCCTCCATCAGAAAGTAAAATTATGATACTTACATGACATACTCCAAAAAGATGGCTGAAAGTTAATTTTCTGTCCTTTAAATATATCCTTCTAATTTAAATACAGTCCCTTATTTCTGTTGCCCCATTCTATTCTCTTCCAACAAGAAAATTAAGCATATATCTGCCTTGCAGCTCTATTGAAATATTTATTTAAAGAGACCTTCCTATTTTCCAAGGAAGGCATGTTTTTTCCATGTAAATATAACTCTGAGTAAACTAGAATACTTATCTCAAATTTAAATTTCAAAACCCATATTGTAGTTTGAGATTCAAGGTTATAGTTTCTAAAATATTGTGTAAGTGATGAAAAACTTTTCTTCTTACCTTTGGAACTAAACTGGTAACAATTATACTATGCTGTGACTATTATCAATTAGGATACTTGTGTCAGCTTATTAATCTCTTTTTAGTCCAAGGGGATGCCCAAACAGAAAACACAACAGCTCTTTTTTGCAAAGGAAATGCAACAAGATCAGATTTTATTCCCTATAACAAACAAATGAAAATTTCTGTAACAATAAGCTACATGCTGAAAATGACTACATGAAGGTAATTTGGCTTTAACTCAAAAATGATCCTTCAGTTGAAGAACTGTATGGCATAGGCTAGGAAAACGAATCTAATGATTATTTTCTAGTACATAGTCATAGTTCTGATATGTTTTTACTACGTGGCATTAGGTTAATAGATTTAATTCCTTGAAATCCAGTTTATTCTTTTTGATACTGTAACCTATTTTTATCCTCAAACATTTGGTAAATATGTATATAAAAATAATCTGAAAGCACAACTTGAGACATAATTTACAATTGTTTAATAAAGTTTACTATGCTTCTTATTTAAATTTTAAAGTACTATACTTCTGAATGACAAGAGAGATTATTTAAGCTCATTGAGAAACTCACAGAGAGGAGAAGCATGTGAATAGGAACCATTAACAAGAAAGTTGGGGCAGTAGACAGATAACTGTAACAGTCTATGTGGTAGAACATTAGAATATTAGAGGTTCGGTAGAGTTAAAAGTCATGTCTTGAGTTATATGGTGGCTCTTTGTCTTGGCCATCTCATATACTAATCTATAGACTAGTACTAGGCTATATGCCATAGACTCTCAGAATAATTTTTAAAAGTACATGGATACCTGGGTCCAACTCCAAGAAATTCTAACTTAGTGGATGGGCAATAACAGTATATGCCCTTTCAAGTGAAGGCTAATCTGTTGCACCTGCCCATTCCTACAACCATAAAAGAGGCAGAATGAGTTGGCCACTAAGTATTTTGAAGCAAACATATTTCTCATTTTGGTGGGATACTGTGACCATTTTCTAAGTAACCCCAAAAGCTGCTAGTTTTGAAAGGGACCAGAAGAAAAAGAGACTCTGCTACAGGTCCAGACTCCATGCAAAGTCCTTTGCCACTTGGGCCATACTGATTCAGCTTATCCAATGATGCTAGAAGCATCAGTGCCAAACAGAGATGCTGCTTGGAGCCTTTGTCAGGACTCTAAATAAGAATCATAGTGTAAACATGTGGGATTTTGGAACAAAGCTTGCCATCTTTTACAGATAGTTACTCTCCTGTTGAGAAACAGCTTTCAGCCTATTGGGCCTTAGTAGAGACTGAATGCCTAACTCTGGGCCCCTAGTTACAGTAGAACTAAGCTGTCCATCATGAAATCTCTGATCCACTGAGTCATTAATTTGGGCATTCCCTGTAGCAGTCCATCAACAAATGGAAATGGCTTATGCAAGATCAGGGGGTAGAAGGCCTTTGAAGGCACAAATAATTTGCATGAAGGAGTGGCTCAAATGCCCGTGGTCTCCATTCCTTCCACATTACTTTCTCTCTCTCATCCTACAGCTATGGCTTCTTAAGGTCTTCCTTACAAGAAGTGAAAACTTGGGGCTTGTTTACAGAAGGATTTACACAATTGACAGACATCACCCAAAATTGAATGGTTGCAACACTACAGTCCCATTTTGGAACATCCATTAAGAGCTGTATCACAGGGTAATCTTCCCAGTGGGTGGAACCCTGGCAGTAGAAAAGGTAGCTTATTTTGCTTGGAAGGAGAAATGTCCAGAGGTGCATTTGTGTACAAATTCATAGGCTGTGGCCAGGAGTTTAGCTGGGTGGTCAGTGTTTAGAAGAAAAATGATTGGAAAATTATTGATTAATTAGTCTGTGGGAGAGGTATGTGGACAAAACTTTCTGAATTGATGAAAATCATGAAGATATTTGCCTCCATATGAATGCCCATGAGACAGTGTCTTTACCAGAGGAGGATTTCATAATCAAGAGAGTAAGATGTTCTGTTTTGTGAGTACCAGTCAGGTTTTTTCCCCAGCCACTCCTGCCATTGTCTAAAGGGCCCAGAAACAAAGTGTCCATGGTGTTAAGTGTGGGGTTTATGCATGGGCTCAGAAACATGGACTTCTACTAACCAAGGTTGAAGTGGATATGACCACTGCTGAGTGTCCAATCTATCAGCAGCAGAGACCAAAACACAGTCCCAAATATGTCACTATTCTCCAAGGTGATCATCCTGCAACTTGGTGGCTTGTGAATTATATTGCTCAAATTTCAGCATGGAAGTGGCAGCATTTTATTTCTAATGGAAAAGACTCATATTCTGGATATTGATTTGACTTCTTTTTGCATAATGCTTCCACAAAAACTCCCATCTGTGTGCTTATAGAATGTTATATCAACCATCATGGTATTCTACAAGCATGGTTTTGCTCAAAGAAATCACTTTGTAGCAAGTGAATTGTGGCAATGAGTCCATGGGTTTTTGGGATTCACTGACCATACCATACAACCCATCATCCTAAAACAGATAGATTGATAGAACCAAGAAACAGACTATTGAAGACTCTATCACAATGTCAGCAGGGAGTAATACCTTGCAGGCCTGGATGAATATTTTTAAGGAGCTGTAATGTGCTCTATATCAAAGTGCCCTCTATGGTACTGTTTCTCCCAAAGCCAGGATCACAGGCCCAAGATCAAAGATTGGAAATGGCAGTGGCACCAATCACTACTACTGATGTGAACCATTAGTACTGTTTTGGCTGCTTTCCCCTGTGACCTTATTCTCTGCTAGCCAAGAGGTCTCCAAAAGGAGGATAGTTTCCACCAGGACACACAACAGTGATCCCAACGAATCTGAACATTAGACTGCCAGCTGGACATTTTGGTCTCCCCATGTCTCCAAATCAGTATGAAAAAGGACTGCCAGGGATGATTGTCCCTGATTACCAACAGGAAATTGGACTGCTAATGGAGGTAAGAAAGAGTATGCATGGAATATAAGAGATCCCTTAACGTGTCTCTTAGTACTACCATGACCTGTGGTTACAGTCACTGGAATACTACAACCACCTTATCCAGTCAGGAGTACTGTATAGTATAGATTATTCAGGAATGATGTTTGGGTCACCCCACCAAGCAGAGGACCATGATCAACTGAGATGCTTGCTGGTAGAACAGGAATATGGAATAGGTAGTGGATAGAGGTCATTATAAATACTAGCTATGGTCATGTGACCCTAGGCAGAAACAAAAGCTATAATTAAGTATTTTCAGTTATGTTGGACTATACACACATATATGTACATCTTTGTTTTCTTTCTTCTCTTGCACCCACTGCATAAAAAATAAATTGTATTATCTTTATGTCATTGTATTAAATTTATAGGATAAGTGTAAATATGACTCAAGGACTTGCATTTGCTTCTGGGAAATAGGATATTGCATATTCTGTGTTACAAAACAAAGGCCAGTTATATCATATTAGGCAGAATTATGAATATGTTATTATCTTAATTAGGGGATTACTTATGGCTTAAGTGGATGACTATCACAGTAATAAGGAGTAGACATTGATGTTTAAGTTCATGTGTCAACTTGGGCAGATTATGCTGCCCAAGGTGTTTGATCAAGGTAAAACTGGCATGAATTTTGCTGTGAGGTTATTTTACAAAGGGATATACATTTATAATCAGTTCATAGCCTTTACAACTCACTTCATTTAACTCTACAAAGATTTCTCACAGGAATGTGCAGTCTCCTCATCCAATTATTTAGAGTTCTTATAAAACAGAACTGAGGATACTAGAAGTTAGAAAGAAGAATTTCTACTTCAGCTAGCCAAACTCTATTGGGAAGTTCAACTTCACCATAATGGGAATTTCCAGCTCACAGCCTGTCCTGCAAAATTCATCTTTGGAAGGCCCTGCAATCATGCTATGAACCAATTTCTATACCAAATCTTTTAACGCATATCATTTCAGTTCTGTCAAAAAGTCTCTTAGTTTACCAGACTTCAATGACAAATATCGTACTATGAGTTAGCTTAAAAAACACAAATTTACTGGATTAGGGTTTTGAAAGCTGGAGGGCCACATTCATATAACAGCAAGGCCTACTGTACCCCAATATTCTGTAGCATTCAGTTGCTGGTTTATTGCAATTCTTGGGGTTCCTGGACTTGTATTTCTGCTTCCTGTCACATGAAGATCTCTTTCTCCTTATTTCTGGTGTTATTTCTTATTATTTACTCTGTTTTCCTGCTTCTTTCTGCATGGCCTTCTCTTGCCTCTGTTTTCCAGTTTCTTCTCCTTAAAAAGTTCCCAGTAAGGGTACTTAAGACCCACCCTAATTCATTTTGGTCAAACCTTAATAGAAAATAATATATTCAAGAGGTTCAATTTACAAAATGGTTTACTCCCAAAGCTATGAGGATTAATATAAGTAATATGTCTAAGTTGCGGTACATAAATCAACTTCCATGATTTACCCTCTGGAACACAAAAAAGACATGTTCTACCCATGATCAAAATATATTTATCCATTCCATTATCCCCAAATCTTTAAGTCATTTCTGCAACATCTCTAAATCCAAAGTATTGTCAAAACCAGTTGCAGATGTCATCCATTCTGGGGAAAACTTTCTCTCTGGTCTTTGGACCTGTGAAACCTAGAAAACAAGTTGTCTGATTGCAAAATGTAATAGTGGGACAGGCATAGGATAGACATTCCCTTTCCAGAGGTGAGAAACTTGAAGGAAAGTGGGATCATTTTCCCCCAGCACATTTGAAATCCAGCCTGCAAACTCTTTAAATTTCAAGGTCTGAGAGTCATCTGTGGAGGTATGCATAGTCCTCTGGGCATACTGGTATGGTAGCCCCCTCCTTTTCAAGAACCTGGAGAGTGGTCTTGCTCTGTAAACAGAAGGGCCTAAGTTCCACCATCTGCAAGCATTGGAACGGTGGGCAAGCATTGTGAAGAACACACTGTCTCATATTGGGGTGTCAACTCAAGTCTCCCTGAACATCTGGACAGAAGGCTTGCGCCCTCCAGTCCTGGGTCAGAAATCATGCTCCACCCAAAGGCTTGGTCTGAGGGGATGTCTTCAGTGGAGACTTTCCCATGGTTCTGCCCTTGAAGTAATTGTTTATTCATTTTGTCTTGTCTCTTCTTGCATCCAGCCTGGTGTTTTATCAGCTCATACAAAATTCTCAGAAGCCATCAGAGAAAAGGAATTTCCGTAGATCCTTCCTAGACAAATATATTTCCAATCCTCCTACAAGGCTGCATAAGGGAGTAGTGGCAATATTCTGCTTCCATGTCTTGTTCCTTTTAAAAGGAATATTTTCCGTTCATGAAAATTCACTTATACTTATGATATATGTACTTTTCTATGTGCATATTAAATGCAATAAAAATGTAAAAAGAAACAAAATCTTATTTTGTGGTCTCTTTTAAAATAAGGTACTTAAAATTACTTTGAATCCCTCATTATCTTACTGATTTTTCTATTAATGAAAGAGTAAATAAATTTTGGCCACAAACTCATTTTATAGCTGTATGAGTTGAATTTTTAACATTTTAAAAATTAGAGTTTAGCATTTTAGTTCTGTCAACTACTCTTAATTTTTAAAATTTCTTTTTTATTTCTATTGATTTTTCTTCATAGCTTTTTCATATTTTCTTTCTTTAATTATGTTTTCTATGGTGGTTAATCCCTCTCATATTTTACTAAATTTTGCTAGATTCCTGTTTGTTTTATATCTACTTTATTTCTGACTTCTATGACACCTGTTTTTATAGCCTCCTTATATTTATCCATCTAATTTCTGATATATATGATATTTTCTTGAAAATTCGACTTTGCTAAAATTTTCTTTTACATTATTATACAAAATTAAATTTTTCTTGCTATTTTGCCTTTTTGTAGTCTGATATTGTTACATTTTGTAATATATTTTGGTTCCATTTATCCTTCTCTCTTATATGGAGTTTAACTGTGATTCCTTCATTCACCTATGTTTAATTGTCATTGTTATTATGACTATCAGGTACAGGAATAAGATACTAAAATGTCATCATAACTTTTCCAGTTTCATGCTCAATGAATCAATCTCATGTTTTTATGATAGCCCTAAACTATTTCTTATTGCATGTATTAGTTTTCCAAAGGGGTGCTGATGCAAATGACCAGAAATCTGTTTCCTTTTATAAAGGGGGTTTAATTGGGGTAAAAGATTACAGTTCCAAGGCCATAGAAAGTCCAAGTTAAGGTACCATAAGATGTGTTTTCTCACCAGTCAATTGCCACATGTTGAAAGAAGATGGCCCCTGATCTCTGGCTGGTCTCTGCCTTCCCCTCAGCAATCACCCTTTCCTGTTGAGCTCCGTGGGCCCAGCTTCTTGAGGCTTCTTGCTTAAGTGATCATGTAGTCCCCTCTCTCCTGGCATAGGGCTTGTTTCTTTCCAGGCCTCCTATATCAGTTTCTGCTTTTCTGCTCTCTTTCCAATCTCAGCTGTAAGGTATCAGGTAAATGTCTCATCCCTCCCCAGTGGCTCAGCTGTTTGAGCCTTCTTTCTGTCACATAGCAGGATCAAAAATGACAGAGCTCTCTCTTCCTGTCACTTTTTGTGTCAGTCTCAGTAGGTGTATGTTTATATCAAACCTAGCAAAGGGGTGGGGACACAAACTGAGTCATAACCACTAATGTAGTGGAATCAAAAACCCTAAATCAATCTTAACAAGTAATCTAATCAAAGACCCCTCCACTGACTTTTTACAAACATATGTTTACAAACATAATCTTTCTCTTTTTGGGATTCATAAAATAATCTTAATCTCCCACACTGTACGACTACTTGTAATCTCATATATAAATCTGATTCTGATTATTTCTATCTGTAATTTCTTTAGTACCATAGATGCACATGTCTTATCTTCCAAAGTATTACTTCACACTTAGACTTTATATTTTCTTATAATAGTATTTTCTGAGACTTACATTACAGATTTCAATTAATAGTGAAATAATAATCTAACAGCTTTTTCATACAATTCTAAGAAACTCAGTGAGTTTCTTATGACTTTGTATTCCTGAAATTTGTGAAAGCTGGCAAGGAAAACAAATACAATCTGAAATTTTTCAGTTTTCAAGAAGAAAAATTAACATATTTTAAATGAAATATCTATGAAAGATTAACCCTGTAACAGTAAATGCAATTTTACTATCAATTAATTTCTTCATTTTTTCGATTAAAAGATGAAAACTATATAAATGGTACCACAAAATGTCACCATGGTAACTGAATCCATTCTAGTTCAAGACTTGAATCATCCAGAGCTCCAGATTCCTCTTTTCCTTGTATCACTGGTGATCTATCATCTTATTTGAGCTGGGACTCTGGGCATCAATACTGTCCCTCAACAGTGCTAATTATCAAATTCAAACTCTCTATAGAATTTTCCCCTGATAATTGGCTATCATCAATTTGACAATTCTACCATCATTGTCCTAGCTGGTCAATTTCTTGGTTAAGAAAAGAACCATTTCCTACTTTTGGTTGCGCAGCCCAACTGGGTGGATTCTTAATTTCTTTTTGATTTCAATGGCCTATGATGACTATTGTGGGAACCCTCTGATCTTTACATCTAAGAAATAACTTGGAAGCCTGTTTCTCTGCCCACACAGAGAATTCACCATATCAGTTCCTGTCATAAACAGGAACTTTCCTGCTTATCTTATCTCCCTTATCTCCCACCCTATCTCCTATGAATATATTAATATTTCAGTAATCTTGCTTCCCCCTTATCAGCCTGGAATTCTTATGATGTGATTTACAACCCCCATACCTGCCTGCTCCCCTGCACCTGCA
>JAQZBX010078743.1:0-14081 GCA_029593785.1 Cabassous unicinctus
ACACTGTTTATATATCTGCAAATATAGCCATATAATTACTACAGTTAGAAAAAGCAGACCTCTATATTGCAGAGATATGAAGGACAGTATAAAATAATGATTTGCCCAATTTTTCAGAAAATTTAAAAATTGTTTTTGTAAATTATTCTTTCTTCAAATTTTACTTAGATTATTTGAAAATATATTTAATGACTATTCAAAATTTATTTTGATACTGGGGAGAAATACTCACTCTTGTTGATTTTGCAAGAAGCAAGCAGAGCCTATTAAAGGAGCATTGGCATAGAAAATCTCCATTAGCCTCTCATTTGTTTTAAACCCCAAGGCTGCCAATTGTGAAAATCAATGTTGGATTTTTAATCTCTAAATGTCTGTTTCTTAGTATCATTGAGTTTTTGAGAATTGTGCTTTCAAAAGGTCATCAAATATATAATATTTTCTTGAAATTCCTTGATCCATGCCATAAAATTCTCTCCTGATATTCTAGAGTGTAAATGGTTTCTTTTAAGAGTTTTCCTACATCTACATAAAAATTATCCATTATTGTTATTTTATGCAATATTCACAACAAAGCATTGCACCTGGTTATATACAGACGAATTGTGCTTTTGCCCATTAAATTTATAAAGAATTTACACTTCTTTGCTTGATTTTTACATTTTTTCTTTCATGACACTCTTTAATAAAAGCTAATAAAGGAAAATAATAAAATTAATTGCACAAACACTTTTTTGTCAGAAAACAACAATACATCTGCTGTGCAAAAGAATTAAATGACACTAATAAAACTGGCTGGAAAAATTTCACATTTCCCTTGTGATTCCTCAGAACTTCTCATCCATTAGCTGGGCCACACTCCTAGAGAGCAGTTAGCTATGCTGCTCCAGCCAATGCAAAATACATGAAATTTTGGTTTGACATAAGTTTAATACAATATAGATCATGGTGTATTATCAATATTTAATAATAAAATGAAGATTTTGCTAAAATACAGTGTGATAAAAATTACGTAAACACATAAATATACATTACAATAAGCATAATATGCACATAGAAAAATACTTGGAAAAAAATACATCTGAAAATTAACAACATATATGAACGATTTTCATTTTCTTCTTTGAATTTTGATATTCTATTTTTTGCATAATGAACAATATTTACTCCTATGATTGTGTCACAATTTTAAATATAAAAATATTTCATTGCAGAAATTATTCTATTCCATCAGGGTAGTTAATTTTCTGGTCTGCAAGCCATAAAGTAATTATTTTTGTGGAAATACCTTCTCTTTTACCCAGTCATCAATGAAAGCATCACAAAAGAATACTTAAAAATGATGCTCAGCATTATATGGTTTCTAAGAGATAAGTAAATCTGGAATGAATACATCAGTCCTTGGAACATTCTAAACATCATCCTTGGAAACTGGTCCAAGGGATGATAGAATGGTACACTATCAGCAATCCTCAACAGAGGAGGTGCTGTGGCATTGTCAGGGTGAAGTGCAAAGGAGTCTCTGCTTCTGTTTGTGTTCACAGTAGTTCTCTTGTATACCTGTGAGACATTCTAGGTGTACTTTCCATTAGAGAGGGGCCTGGACAAAATTTTTAGGTTGATTGTTTTTTACTCTAAGCCTGTTTATTTCCAATGGAAAGCTTGGCTTCTTCAGGTGCTACAAAGGAGAAACATGTCTCTCAGGGAGAAGGTGATTTATTGTGAGTGCAGAAGAAAGGAACTGGGGGGATTTTACCAAAACCAGTTTACCTAGAGAATGTGAGTTGGGATTTTTATATGCAGTTATGCCAGATCAGCAAAGATGCAGGATATCTTCAAGGGTCTTGTAATAAGGACCAGGATACACTCCTTAATTTTGTTTTTCCTCAAGAGTGTCAGCCTTATCCTTGCTATCCCAGTTTCTGTGGTTAATCAAACACATCTCAAGAGGTAAACCTTGACATGTAGCCTCCTCAGTCCAGGGCTTCCATGATTGCTTTTTCTGGTGACCATACAGGCATGTCCAGTCTTCAGTGCTTAAGGGGAAAGAAATTGATTTACTGAGCCACAGGTGTGCCCCGATGTAACTGGTCTAATATTACAATAAGAAGTTTTCTTATTCCTGTAAGTGGAACTGAGAAGGTCTGTTTAATATATTAAATATGAGATGCTAACAAGCTATTGAGGGAATATAATGGACAGCCAGCTCTGCTACTTCTAGGGAGGGGTATTAGAGGATTTATACCTGCTTATGTGGGGAAAATTCTTAATTCACAATTTTCCAGCTATCAATTTATTTTACCTCAGAATAAAACAAAAATTCATACATGAAAAAATAAACATAAATTTTTTCAAATGAAACACATGTATTACAGAAAGTTTAGGCTCCTCAAATGGTTTACATATTTTATTAGTGAGAAATAATTGACTTTGACCAATTTCTAAACAACTAGTGGTGATAGAAAAAGTACTGTTCTCAAAAGTACTTTGTTATAGTTTATCCTTAAAAATGAGGATATTTTTAGAACATGCAGATATATTTGTATGCATACATATATATACTTTTTTTTGAGAGAGAGAGATACACATAGCTATTAGGCTTACCTAATAAGGCCAGGATTTTAGAAATGTAGAGAAATCATTGAACCAGAGTCATCAAGAAATTTACATATAATGAAAATATAATTTTGGTATAAATGTAATTATTATTATTATTTTTTTAGGAGTGACTGGGGATCTAACTGAGTATCTCCTACATGGGAAGCAGGTGCTCAACCACTGAGCTACACCCTCTCCAAAATGTTGTTTCAAAGAATCACTTAAAAACTTATCTTCTAATAATTTACAGTAATATGTGGTCTTTAATATTAATACTCCCGAATAAAGTGGACTAAGATTTCAATTTCTGGCATTTTTATTAGATAATATTGGTTAAAAGTGCACATTAAATGATGAATTAAACCTCTCTACCATTGCTTATTACAAATGTAGCATATTTGCTCAATTTTTCTGAAAATTTTTTATATGGAATATAATGTTACGAGCATGATCTCTGCACTCAACCAATCTGATATACCTGTTTACTTTTCTGGGGAAAACAGGGATGATACTGAAAATTCACCTAGATCTCCAGCTTTCACACCCTCATGTATTTTTTCCTCAGTCATCTGTCACTCTTTGATCTCAATTACTCAACAGTCATCAGACCTTAGAGAACTTCCTGACTTCAAACAAATGTATTTCATTCATGAGCTGCTTCACCCAGGTGTATATTTTTGTCTTCTTATCTGCCACTGAATATTTCCTCCCTTCTTCAATGGCCTATGGCATGCCCTCATCAATGGGTCCTACATGCCTGGCTTTACTGATTCTTTGGTTAACAGTCTTTGCATGAACAAACTGAATTTCTGCAAACCCAACGTAATCTATTACTTTTTCTATGGCACAATTCCAATTTTAGCCCTATTCTGCACTGACACTTGTGACACTGAAATCAGGATTATCATTCTCACTGGCTCAAATGTTATAGTGTCTCTTATCAAAATCCCTGTATCCTCTGCATCCATTGTTTCTACTATCCTGAAAGTTAATTCCGCTTCATGAAAATGCAAAGCTTTCTTTATTTGTGCCTTCCACCTCCTGGGAGTCCCCATATTTTATGACACTACAATATTTACTTATTTAAAACCAAAGAAGTTCTACTCCTTGGGAAAGGATCAAGTGGTCTCTGGGTTTTATATTATGGTGATCACCATGCTGAATCCACTCATTTACAGTCTTAGGAACAAAGAAGTGAAAAATGCTTTCATTAGAGCCATGCAGAAGAGAGAGGGCTCCAGGCAATTGAAATGACATTGATGCTGAATTTTTAAGTAAGTCTTTTCATCCTTTCAAATTTGGTTATTTATTGATCTCAGTCTAAATACATTAGCCTTCTTTAATCAGTTTGCATTGCTCTTAAGCCAATGTCTGCTTGACCTCAAATGCTCTGGAAGATTTCCAAGAATTGGTATTAGAAATTTAAATATTAATTGAAATCTATGAAATTTGCATTGAACATGTTATTTAAATATATTTTTTTAAATAAGTAAGTTTCTAAATAATTACATGGATTATTCTAAATTCATAGTTTTATTATAAAGATTAAATCGTATGTGGAATTTAAAAATTTCATCCAGTAGTAAGATATTTTGGCCACTGTCATCAGAATAATTACATTCTTGCAAAAATTTTAATATCAATGCCTTTTTATGATAATATTCACTGGTTCTTTATAAATATCTAAGGCTTATTTTAATCATAAACTAATAGCTCAAAAGAAATAGCAGCATTGTAATATTTGCTCTTTTTAAAAACTAAAATATTGTGATAAAGTTAAGTTACAGAAAAAAGTATGCGTCAACATTGAAGGAAATATTGAAAATATTTTAAAATTTTAAAGACATTAGAAATATCTTCACCATTTGGTAATTTTATTTATGGTCTCCAATAAATAAACTTATGTGTGTATATTATATTATACATATTTCTACAAAAGTATTGTCATTTTCCATCTTCTTTTGCATGTTTTGGTTTCCACTCATCCCTAAAATATTTGTTATATCCTTTGTAATTTCAATTTGAGAGTTGAATGTTTTCTTTGTACATAAGCAAAATAGACACTCATCTTGTAATCCCTTAAGACCTGAAGTTTGGTAAATTAATGATTTAAGATATCTGCATGCAGTAATTTCTTTATATGTCAACCTTCTGATCACCTGACAATACTACCATTCTGTGATGTGTAAGCTAGCTTCAGTAATTAGTATTTCTTTGTTTAATTGCAGTATGATTTAAAAAACTATTTCATTCCTCCTGTTTGTTACAGTGTTTAAAAAGAAATAAATTCTTAAGTTAAATTCTTTGCTCATTTTAAAAAATAAGTTCAATAGAGAAAATTTGTAAATCTAAGAACGGATAATGAATCCAAATTTTGTGCCATCCCATAATTGTAGTCAGATATTTTGATAACATTTTCATTAAACATTGTCTACTATTCAATGTATATTTAAGAAAGTATTATTTTTCATTTTTCAGTTATTGATTTTTTATTTATACTTTTACAATGTTTATTAGATATATGTTTTGATTTCAAGTTGTTTGTATTCTTTTAACTTATATTAAGGTTTTCTTTGTAGAATTATATTTGGTTATTTTTCAAGGTAATTTTTTAATAATTAAAATAATGTTCAACCACTGTTTTATGATTTAAATGTTGAACAACTTTTCACCAATTCATCACTGTTAATTATTGTATTAAATACTTAAAATGTGCTTTATTTTCCTCTATGTGATCCCGAGGAAAGTGGGTTCTTTTCTCCTTATGTGTCTTTAATGCCAACTCTTGAGACACAGGAATTTCAAAGAAAGAAGATGTTTATTTGGTTGTGCAAAAAAAGGAGGTCAGTCACCTTAGGTGGCCCAAAAAGTGCCTCTCTAATTGCAGAAATGCTAGTACTTTATGAAAACAGAATGCTAACAAGTAATTGGGATGGAGTTGGCACTGTTTCTTTCATTAATAAACATTAAGAGACTAAAACAGGATGGAGAGTGGCACAGATCTGTGCGGTGAGTTACAAAGATACAACCATTATCAGAGATCAAAGCATCCTGAACAGGGGGATACCAAAAATGAAGGTCAGCTGCAAAGTGTTTCATATGGATATCTCATATTTCATAACATCGGGGTGCCAAAGAATAATTGGGATGGAGCAGAACACAAGTTCTGGCATTAATAAACATTAAGGGACTGAACAGAGGTGGGGTAGTAACCAGTCAGTCACGAGGTTTTGAGATAGGGGTTTACAGAACCATGGTCAGATACATGTATGGATATTAAGATGAGCTGGGTGGAGTGGCCACCATCACAATAGTAAGTATACACAAGGGTGAGGTTAGGTCTAGAGTAAACATATGCGGGGAATCTAGCCAGCTTCAGTAATTTCAGGTATTAACCTTTTGCTATTTTATAATATAAAGGCATCTATATAATGATTTAATAGTCATAATTATTTTTTAATTCTTAATCTCAGTTACAATGTATCACGCAAAATGCCACCAACATAAGAAGCAATGATGACTGGCAAATAGACACCAGTGACATGTTATCTGAACACAGAAGTATGTTTTAAGATTGCCACATATATTCTGGATTCCCAAAGTATCAAAAGGAAGTTTCTTGGAGAGGAAAATGTGTCCTAGGAAGTGATAAGGTAAGCCAAAACAAAGAATTTGGGCTCAATTGAATGTACTTTCCTGTATCAAATAAATGAAGAAATTATTTCATACACTTTTTGGCTAAATGAGTCATGCAAAATAAATCTTCCCAAAACTGCCCATTTATGTATTTTATTTCCCATCATGTGATTTTACTAAATTAAAATGAAAAACAATATGAAAATTATTTAATTTAAAATGTTTCCAGATGAATTTAAAATGGGATGAGTTGGACTTAGATTTCAGCTTGTCTCACAGGGCTTTCTTTTCACACCAGACATTTGGAGCTCTTTCTTGGCAATAAACCTGTTCTGGTAGTCCTTCAGGAGCACTTAGGAAAGGGCTAAGATTTTACACAGTTAGTACATCTTGTGTACTATTAAAAGACTACAATACTTTTTTCTAGTTTCCTCAAACTGCACAGCCCACCAGCTGCACAGGCCCTTTGCCCGGGTGTTCCCCTTTTTAGAACACTTTCCTCTCATGAAAATGTATGACTAACTGTTCCCCATTCTAGTCTTTGATCAAAGGCCAACTTTATACCAAGGCCTGTCCTGACCACTCTATATCCATTTGATTTGTCATGCCCTTGCCCCCACATCTCTCACCCACTAGCCTTCATTATATTTTTTATTTTAAATATTACTTTTCACATTCACACATGGCATATTACTTAATTCTGTATATTTTTATATATGGCTCAGGTGGAATGTAAGGCCCCAAAAGACAAAGATCTTTTATTGTTTGTTGTACTGTGTACATATTATCTGGTACTTTGTAGATATTCAATAAATTATTTATTGAATAAATGAATTAAATGAAGTAGCATAATGAACAAAACACATGTAGCGTTTAAGTAATCCATCAACAAAACATCACCTGCAAAGTTTACTATTAATAATATATATGATCATTCCATGTTTGCAAAACATTTGCAACTTTCTTTCACAGAATCTGTCATTTATAAAAATTTATTTTAATTAATACATAAATTTCTTTAAATTTTCAAAGTTTAAACTACATGAGCTATGTTATCTGACAGTAATACATTTCTGAAATAATATTCAAAATATAAAAATTGCATGATCTTTCAATTCAAAAGTTCAAAATAAATAAAATGAAAAATGTGACATTGTTATTCATTTTGAAATAGGAATTAAAATATTTAACTCTAAAATATTTATATAACAAATGTCAATATGAATAATGAATTGCACTGCATATTAGATATAGTGGTCATCAGATGAATAATGGAAATACTAAATTCCATATTTAATAACAGTAATCTGTTATCTCTAGGTGCTACAATAAAATCAAGAAATTTAACCTAAAAAGTGAGAAAAAATTCTAAAACTATAATAAAAATGAATAAAAATCAAATAAAATTGAACAGCAATTATCAAAAGGGAAAGAAAGATAAAGAGCCATTATTTAATAAGGCAAATAGAGCAGGAATAATGCAAATACAGGGTAAATATAATGAGATAGTGTTTGAAGCCATATTATCTTTTAAACCAGAATATATTGAAAAATTTTGGTCAGATTTTGGCTTTTACCATGACAATGTAAATGATACAAGAATTCCCCTTCTATCATAAATAACTGTAAACCTGAAAAAAAAAAAAGCAGATTGAAAGTGTTTTCAGGCATTGGAAATAGACATAAGGTAATGGAAATGAAATAATGGAAATATATGAGAAGGAACTGCTATGTAAACTGCCTTTCTGTACTGCTAACTAACTAAGGAATTACACAGTACAAGCAGAGTATAAAGGTTTTGCATAGTGGAATTTCCACCATTAAAGAAGTTGGAACAGAGAAAATACGTATAAATTGGAGGTGCCCAAATATCAGTACTAGGTCTCTGCAGAGCCTCAGCTGAAAACTGTACTGTATACGTGCAGATGGAGAATCAAAAGGCCAAGAGAGAAGCAATAGGACTGAGACCAGTACATTCATACTAGAGTTCATGAAGTGATAGGAGAAGCTGAATTAATGGCCCAGTGAGTAGGATGAAGATCTTTGATTAACTCAGGCATGAAGTTGCGACACCAAAACAAAACAAAACAAAATGAAACAAAAAAGCACAAAAACATTTGAAATAAAGACAATACCCTGCAGTAAATACTATGTCCTAAGACTGAGGAACAAATGAAATGGATCATCCTTAACAAAGAATAATATAAAGCCTGAGAACTTCAAAACCCATTGCCAGTAATTTATTTCCAGCCAGAACAAACCTCAATGCCCAAGATCAAAAGACAACACAATCTTGGCTCCCAACAATGTGTCATTCAGAAAGTACAGTATATTATAAAAATAACTAAAACAGCACAACAAAATGAGAACCACAACAAAGAAAAATTTAGTAGAAACAGATTTCAAGATGAACCAAAAGTTTGAATTAGCAGCCAAGGAATTTGAAACAGTTTTGAAAATATGCTTAATGACTTGAGGAAAAGATGTTACAATGAGAAAATATGTGAGACTAAAATAAATATGAACTACATAGACATTGTAGAAAAGAAAAGAAAAATATACAACAATGACAAATTTGCCCGAAGGACTCAACAGCAGATTGGAGATTAAGAAAGAGACCAACAGCATACTTTAAACCAGATTGGTAAATGATTTTCCAACTAAGGAGCCAAGGGACAAACAACAAAAGCAACAGAAAAACTGTTTACATAAAAAAGAAGAGAGCTTAAGTAGATTAGAGAATATGAAAAAATTGATTTAAATTTTATAAAATTTCAAGAATAACATCAATTTACAGATCTAACATCCAAACAAGATAAATCCTATATGCAACACCTCCCACCCCCAAAATACACACATACAGAAGCACATCATAATCAAGCTACAGAAAATGAAAAATACAAGAAACACTTCAAACCTGCCATGGTGGGGATGGAAGAATAGTAACAAGGCTAGATGGTGGTTAGAGGGTGAATTTTTCAGGGTGTGGGGACTGAAGATCATATCAATTATGGCTGACTTCCCAAAAATAACAATAATACTACAAGAAAAATCATTGTGTAAAATGTGGGAAGTTAAAAAGAAAAATAATTCTATGTCTAGTGAAAATATTTGTGAAACTCAAGTGTGATAAGGAGACTTTTATGATAAAGGAGAGCTCAGAATATCATTGCCAAATGTCCTGTTGTTTAAGAAAAGCTAACAGAAGTTCTCCATCCAAAGAAAATGATATCAGAGGAGAAATTGAATCTACAAGAATAAATGAAGAATGCAAAGAATGGGAAATATGTGAAATTTCTGTAAAAGAAACTGTACATAAAAAATAATAGGACTGTATTTTCAGGACTGTAAAACAAATAGAAGTAAAGTATATGGAAACAAAGGCTGATATGAAATGGAGTAGATGAAATTAGAAATTGTTAAGGTTCTTACATTTTATATGAAGAGGTATAATATTTTTTTTTTTAAGTAGAAAACAGTAGTTTATAGAAAAATCATGCAGGAAGTACAGAGATCCCATATATCCCCTCACAAACACAGTCATCTCTATTGTTAACAGTGCTTCAGCTGATGCTTTTGTTACAATCTTTGAAACAATACTATTAAAAATAAACTCTTAATTAACTGTTATCTATAGATTGCTTTGGGGCACACTGTGGTGTTGTACAGTTGCATGGTTTTAAAAATTTTTATCTGTAATTTATATACAACTTAAAAGTTTGCATTTTAACCACGTACAAATATACAATTCAAAAGTGTTAATATTCACTTTGTACTAACATCACCACCATCCATTAACAAAAGTTCTTTACTGGCTTAAAGAGAAATTCTGAGGTGAGAAAGCATTAATTCCCTTTCCCTACCCCCAACCCTGGTACTGGTATCTTGTTTCTGACTCAATGAATTTGCATTCATAATTCATAATTATTTCTTAGTGAGATCATACACTATTTGTCCTTTTGGGTTTTCCTTATTTCACTAAAAATAATGTCTAAGTTCTTGCATGATTTTGCTTGTATGACAACTTTATTTCTTTTTTCTTTTTTTTAAGTAAATTTTATTTCAACTTCAAAAAATAAAATAACAATCAAAATGCAGCTTAAAAAATTAAAGAAGAAATACTTTAAAAAATTCTGTCCAGACACAATTATCACTTTTAATCCTAAAAGCAAACCCTATCATTTCTCCAGTGTTCAGCAAGATACATAAATGAGCACAGATTGATTAAATTATATGATCAAGATATCCTTGTTAATGAAGTAAATGAAGAAAAATATGCTTAATCATATTCACATCTCATAAATTTATACCTCAAGTAATTTGTTCTGACATTTATCATTGATATAGTACCTTCTTTGTTTTTGCTATGAAAATATTACAATATTAATGTTAATAATACTCTATAAGTTACATTAGTTTAGTTGTATTTTGGTCATGTATCACCATATTCTTAACACCTTGTAATACAACATTCCTGTACTTGTATTAACCACAATCCTTAACTACCACTAAAATAACTGTTATACAGTCCCTAGATTATCCTCTAGCTTTGTTTCAATTAATAATAACTTCTCTAGACTACCGCTTTCAGCCATAATCACATCTATAAATCAGCAGTGTTTATTATATTCATTATAATGTGCTACTATCAACTCCATCTATTTTCACATATTTACAATCAAGCTTTCTATACATTTTGCGTACATTCATTATCAGCTTCTTCTCCAACTAAACTATACTAAGTATTTTAACTCATTGTATTTAATGCATATCAGCAAGTCCATACGACATTTGTTCTTTTTGTCTGGCTCATTTCACTCAACATAAAATGCTCAAGGTTCATACATGTTATACACACTTCTCCAGTTCATTTCTTCTTACATTTGAAATGCATTCTATCATAAGCAGATGCCATGTTTTTTATCCATTCATCCATTAACAGGCACCTAGCTTCTTTCCATCTCTTACCAATTGTGAATAATGCCTCTATGAACATCGGTGTGCAAATAGCTCTTTGCATCCTTGATGTCAGTTCTTCTAAATATATTCTGAGTAGTGGGATTACTGGATCATAGGGCTGTTCTATATTTAGCTTCCTAAGGAACTAGCAAACCGTTGTCCACAGAGGCTGCAACATTTTACACTCCCACCAACAGTGAAGGAGTGTTCCTATTTCTCCACATGTTCTCCAGAACTTGTAGTTTTCCATTTGTTTTTAATAATAGTCATTCTTTAACATGTCTTAATTACTCTTTAATGTGTATGTACCAACTTTTGTTTATCCACTCATTTAATTACAGGCATTTAGTTGATTCCATTTTTTGGCAATTGCAAATAGTGCTGCTATAAACACTGCTGTGTGAATATGTGTTCAAGTTCATGTTTTCAATTTGTTAGGGTATATACCTAAAAATGGGATTGCAATCTCATTTAATAATTCAATACTAAACCTGCTGAAAAGCTTCAAACTGTTTTCCACAGTAGCTGCACCAGCATCATTTTACCTTCCCATCAATAATGAACAAGTGTTCTGATTCACCACATCATCTCCAAAGCTTGTTATTCCCTGTTTTGCATAGCAGACATTATTCTGGGTATGAAATAGTATCTCATTGTACTTTTCATTTTCATATTTCTAACGGTATTGATGCTGTACATCTTTTCATAAGCTTATTGACCATTTATCTATTTTTGTTAGAGAAAATTCTATTAATGTTTTGCTTACTTTTAATTGGGTTGTGGTCTTTTTGTTGTCAAGTTGTAGGATTGTCTTATATAGTAGGGATAATGAACTCATATCTGATAAATAATTTTCCACTATTTTCTACCATTTCATAGGTTTTGTTTTTTACTTTCATGATAAAGTAGTTTGATGCACAAACATTTTAGTTCCATTTATCGGTTTCCTTTTTTCCCCTGGCTTATGGTGTAAATGCATGGCCTAACCATGATACTGCAGAAGTTTCCCTTTGTTTCCTTCAAGGAGATTTTCTTAGTTTTCTGGCTTCTAAAGCAAATGATCTGAATTAGCATGGCTTAAAACAACAGGAATTTATTGCTTCATAAGATTAAAGCTGACAGAAGTAAAAACTCACAAATCAGAAAGCTGATACTTTCTCCCTAAAGCCTGTGGTGTTCTCAGTTTCACTGCAATTGATCCTTTGACTTTGGCTTTTCTGTCATGTGCCTATGTGAATGATGATACCATTCTCCTTTCTACCTGTGTCCAAGTGGTTTCCAGCATCTTCTGTGACTTTCTCTCTTCATCTGATTTTCATTCTGCTTATAAAGGACTGCAGCAATCTATCACAACCCAAAATTATTCAGCACACCATGCCTAAACTAAAATTATATCTTCCAAAGGCCCTATTTAAAATGGAAATGAAATGAAAAAGCTAAGAAGCACTTCTAGGAAGATAGAGGATTAAGGAGGTGGAGAGATCAATTCTTTCGCAGAAAAGTAGTTAGAGGACAAGCTGAGACTGTCTGGAGGGCTGCTCAGGGGCCCAGGATACCAGTAAAAGGTGAGACTCCACCAAAGAAGAGAGATGAACAAAGAAAGGAGTCTCAGCTGACTGAAAAAAAACATGAGTAGAGGTGCCAAAGCAGCAGGAAGCACCCATCACCCCACATATAGAGCAAGTAGCAGCCTGTGTAAGTAACCAGGTGTGGACTGCAGTGGCTGTGAACAGAGGGACTTGCAGAAATCCTCTTCCACAAGAAAGGGGACAGTGAGGGACAGAGCCTATAGCAAATTCAGATTTTGGCCAGCAAAGTTGGTCTGCTGCATTGGAGGGAGTCTAACAGTTCCAGACCATGTGGGGCCATGATATTGCACTGAGAGTTCAAGACATTCTGCTTCCTTAAACCCCTCCTTATTGCCCCAGGCTGGTTGCTGAGAAGACAGGGGGCAGGTGAGGCTGGACAAGGGTCAAAAAGAGCTTCTGAGAAAATTTGTTTGTAAGGCTTAGCCAGCACTGAGGAAATTGCTTGTGCAATGCCCATCCACTGGAGTGGTTACATTGAATGTAATCTCCCCTAGCACCTGGGGCCTGAAGAGAGAGGTCTTCCAAGAGTGTCATCAGCTCACCAGACAAGAAAAGTGCAGAAAAAGGGAAAATAATATATAAATAAAGAATGAAGCATGAGCCTTTACTGCCACCCTCTCCAAGGCCCTTGGAAACTGACCTGCATCCAATTCTTGGGTCCTTAACCCTGGTCTGAGCAGTTAAACAGGGGCAATTCTAAATACATAGAACAATTTAAACCAAGAATCAAAGAATAGTGGTAGTGCACATCTACTTAACAATAAATCCCTAAGAAAGAGAGAGAAACTGAAGATCAGAGTAACTCAGCATCAGAATCAGATGCATAGATATCAACAAAAAATTACAAGCCATAGAAAGAAAAAGGAAGACATAACTCAGGGAAAGGAACAAATCAAAACTCCAGACAAGACACAGGAATTTAAGCAGCTAATCAATGAGGTTCATACAAATTTCTTAACTCAAATCATAGATTAGAAGGACAACATGGCTGAAAAAAATAAAAGATATTAAGAAGACAATGGGTGAGTACAAAGAAAAATTTGAAATCTTGCATAGAAAATAACAGTGCTTATTTGGATGAAAGACACAATAAGTGAGATTACAAATACAACTGAAACACACAACAGCAGATTTAAAACCATGGGAGACAGAAGCAGAGATGTAGAGTAAAGCACAACTGAAGTTGAAAAGAGAAAAACAGAGAGAGAAAAGAATGGAAACAATTTAGCAGGACTCAGGGAGTTGAATGACAACACTAAGTGCACCAACATACATGTTTTGGAATTTCCAGAAGAAGACAAG
>JAQZBX010078744.1:0-14079 GCA_029593785.1 Cabassous unicinctus
AATCATTCAATATTTGTCCTTTCGTGTCTGGTTTGCTTCCCTCAACATAATGTCCTCTGCGTTCATCCACATTATCATATGCTTCATGACTTCATTTCTTCTTACAGCTGCATAATATTTCACTGTGGGTATATGTTCCAGTTTGTTTTTCCATTTATCAGTTGATGGACACATGGATTGTGTCCACCTTTGGGCAACTGAGAATAATGTCACTATGAACATTGGTGTGCAGATGTCTGTTCATGTCTCTGCTCCCAATTCTTCTGGGTATATATCTAGTAGTGATATTGCTTGGTCACATGACAGAGCTATATCCAGCTACCTTAGGAACCACCAGACTTCTACATTGGCTGTAACATTCTATATTCCCAACAATAATGTATAAGTGTTCCTATATCTCCACATCCTTGTCAACATTTGTAGTTTTCTGTTTTGTTAATAGTGGCCATTTTCATAGGTGTGAAATGATATCTCATTGTAGTTTTGATTTGCATTTCCCTAATAGTCAATGATTTTGAATATTTTTTTTTCTTTTTTAACCATTTGTATTTCTTATTTAGAAAAATGTCTCTTCAGGTCTTTTGCCCATTTTTCATCAGGTCATTTGTCTTTTTATCGTTGAGTTGTAAGATCTCTTTAGATGTCATGGATATTAGACCCTTGTTGAATGTGTAATTTCTGAGTGTTTTCTCCCATTGAGTAAGCTGCATTTTAACCCTCTTTACAAAGCCCTTTGAGATGCAGGAATATTTAATTTTTTAAAAAATTATTGAAATATATTACTCATACATAAACATGCATAAACAATAAGTGGATAGTAATAGCTGTGAACTTAAAAAATAATCATACATAGCATCATACAGGGCTCTCATTCTTCACCCTACTAACAATACCTTGCATTGTTGTGAAACATTTTTAATTAATGATGAAAGAGCATTCTCAAAATATTACTACTAACCAAAATATCTTACATTTGTTGTGGGACCTCCTCAAAATTAAATATTTCATACACCAAATGTAAGAAATATATAATTTTGAAGAGGTCCCATTTATCTATTTTTTATTTTGTTGCTTGTGATTTGGGTGTACGCCTTAAGGCTCTCACCTACTACAAGGTTTTGTAGATGTTTCCCTACATTATCTTCTAAGCATTTTATGGTCCTGACTTTTATGTTTTGGTTTTGAATCCATTTTGAGTTGATCCTTGTATAGGGAGTGAGATAGGGTGTTTCTTTCATTCTTTTGGTAATAGATATCCAGTTCTTCCAGCACCATTTGTTGAAGAGACTGTTCTGTCCTAGAAAAGCAGACTTGGTAGGCAAACTTGATAGGCAAACAAGTTGACCATAGAAGTGAGTGTTCATTTCTGAGCTCCCAATTCTAATCTACTGATCAATGTGTCTATCCTTATGCCAATACCATGCTGTTTTGACCACTGTAGCTTTGTAGTACATTTTATGTTCAGAAGTGAAAGTCCTCCAACATTGCTCTTTTTAAGCATGTTTTGGGCTATTTGTGACACCTTTCTTTTCCAAATAAATTTGGTAATTGCCTTTTCTATGTCTGTAATTTAGGCTATCAGAATTTGATTGGTATTGCATCGAATCTAAAAATCAGTTTGGGTAGGATTGACGTCTTCATGATGTTTACTCTTTCAATCCGTGAATACAGAATGTCCCTCCATTTGTTTAGGTCTTCTCTGATCTCTTTTAGCAGTGTTTCATAGTTTTCTGAATACAGATCTTTTACATTCCTGGTTAAACTAATTCATAGATATTTCGGTCTTTTTGTTGCTATTGTACATGAATTTTTTTCTGGATTTCCTCCTCACCTTGCTCACTACTAGTGTATAGAAAGGCTAATGATTGTTGTGTGTTGATATTATATCCTGTCATTTTGCTGAATTCATTTATTAGCTCTAATAGCTTTATTGTATGTATTTTGGAATTTTCAAAATATAAGATCATGTCATTTGCAAATAGTGAGAGTTTACTTCCTCTTTCCCATTGTGGATTTCTCATACAGTCAATATAGGTTGATTGTGCTTTTCTAGGAATTTGTCCATTTCATTGGATTGTCTAATTTGTCAGCATACAATTTCTTATAATATCCTCTTATGATCCGTTTTATTTCTGTGGAGTCAAAATGTCCCTGTTCTCATTACTGGCTTTATTTATTTTCATATTCTGTCTTTATTTCTTTAGCAGTCTACCTAAGCATTTGTCAATTTTATTGATCTTCTCAAAGAACCAGGTTTTGCTTTTGTTGATTTTCTCTATTGCTTTTTTGTTCTCAGTTGCATTTATTGCTGTTCTAATCTTTTCTATTTCTTTCTTTCTGCTTGCTTTGTGATTGATTTGCTCTTCTTTTTCTAGTTTCTCCAGTTGTACAGTTAGGTCTTTGATTTTTAACTCTTTCTTCCTTTTTAATATAGGTCTTTAAGACTATAAATTTCCCTCTCCACATTGCTTTCACTGTATCCCATAAGTTTTTGATAAGTTTTGTTCTTGTTTTCATTCATCTTGAGATATCTACTAATTTCCCTTCAATTTCTTCTTTGCCCCACCATTAGGAGTGTGCTCTTTAGCCTCCATATATTTGTGAATTTTCCCCTTTCCTGCCTTTATTGATTTCCAGCTTCATTCTATTATAATCAGAGAAGGTGCTTTGTATAATTTCAATTTTCTTTAATTTATTGAGTTGTTTTGTGGCCCAATATGTGTTCAGTCCTGGAGAAAAATCTATGAGCACTTGAGAAGAATTCATAACCTGCTGATTTTGACTGCAATGTTCTGCATATGTCTATCAGGTCCAGCTAATTTATCACATTGTTCAAGTTCTCTGTTTCCTTGTTGATCTTCTGTCTAGTTGTTCTATATATTGATTTGAGTAGCATGTTGAAATTTCCAAATATTATTGTAAAGAACTCTATTTCTCTACAGAGTTTGTCTTATGTATTTTGTAGCACCCTGGTTAGGTGTATAGATATTTATGACTGCTACTCCTTCTTGGTGGATTGTGCATTTTATTAATATATAATGGCCTACTGTGTCTTTTATCATTTTCTTTTGCATTTAAAGTCTGTTTAGTCTAACAGTAGTATATCTAACCTTGCTTTGTTTTGGTTATTGTTTGCATGAAATATCTTTTTCCAAGCTTTTACTTTCAGACTGTTTGCAAAGTTGGGTCTAAAGTGAGTCTCCTGCAGACAGCATATGGATGGCTCATGTTTCCTTATCCATTCTGTCAACCTATGTCTTTTGATTGAGGAGTTTATTCCATCAACATGCAATGTAATTATTGTAAAGGCATTACCAACTTCAACCATTTTATCCTTTGGTTTTCATATGTCATATCTTATTTTTGTCTGTCTTTTTACCCTTTTGGTTAGCTTTTTTGATAGTCTTCACTTATACACTCTCCTCCAAGCTTCTCTCTTGCTTTTTTTTGTTGTTGTTGTTGGTTTTTTTTGTTTTATTTTTCCTGGATGCAGAACTCCCTTTAGTGTTTCCTTCATAGCTGGATTCTTGTTTGCAAACTGTCTTAGTTTCTGTTTATCTGTGACTATATTAAATCACCATCATATTTGAAGGAAAGTTTTGCCAGAGAAAGAATTAGGTTGGCAATTTTTCTCTTTCAGTACTGTAATTATATTATACCACTGCCTTCTCACCTCCGTGGTTTCTGAATAGAAATCTGCACTAAGTCTTCCTGGGTGTCCCTTGTATGTGATTTTTCACTTTTCCCTTGCTGCTTTCAGAACTTTCTCTTTCTCTTTGGCATTTGGCATACTCAATATTATGTGTCGGGGTAGGTCTATTTGGATTTATTCTAATTGGAGTATGCTGTTCTTCCTGGACACATATATTTATGTCTTTCATGAGAGTTGGGAAATTTTTGGCCATTATTTCCTCAAATACTCCTTCTGCCTCTTTTCCCTTCTCTTCTCCTTTTGGAACTCCCATAACAGCACTTCATACTATCATTCAACTTCCTGAGCACGTGCTCAATTTTTTTGCATTCTTTTCTCTCTCCATTCATCTCTCTCTTAAACTTCAGCTGTTCTGTCCTGATTCTTTTTTCTATGATTTCCAATCTGCAGTTGTATGTCTCTATTGTATTTTCAATCTCACTTATCATATCTTTCATTCCCATAAGCTCTGTTATTTTTCTATCCAAGATTTAAAATTTTTCTTTGTGCTCACACAGTATATTCTTAATGTCTTTTATTTCTTTAGCCATGTTGTCCTTCAACTCCATGAATTATTTTAGGAGATATGTATAAACCTCATTCATTAGTTGCTTCAACTCCTGTATCTCATCTGGGGCTTTGATTTATTCCTTTGCCTGCATTATACCTTCCTTTTTCTTAGTATGGCCTATAATTTTTGCTGATGCTTTAGCATCTGATCATTATGCTGAGTTTACTGTGATGTTCAGTTTCTCTCTCTTGCCTAGGGATTTACTGTTAAGTAGCTGTGTGCTACCACTGTTCTTTGATTCTTAGCTCTGCTGGTTCTGGAAAATAAGGATTACCCCTGTTTAATTGCTCAAACCATGGCTAAAGACCCAGTAATGAGGTGAGAGCTAGTTTCCAAGGGCCTTGAAAGGGAAGCTCTAAAGGCACCTGGTTGTTTTTATCTATCTATTTTTCTATGTATCTATTATCTATCTATCTATCTATCTATCTATCTATCTATCTATCTATCTATCTATATTTCCCTCCTTTACATACACTTTTCTGGTCTGCAAGGAGATGGTGGTCTTTGGCAGACCTCTCAGTTAAGACTCCTGATGCTAGGGGCATATGCATTCACTGTAACTCCAAGATGGGACAGAAGTGATGTCCTCAGTTTGGGGCAAGCTTCACAAACTTTCCCATAAGCTGTTCTCCTTTGGCTGCCAACACCCTCTCTTCATCCCTTTGTGCCCTCAACAAAAAGCCCAGGACAGAAGGGAGGGTGTTTAAGGAGGAAAATTTTCTTTTGTTCTCTGCAGGCTCTCATGACAAACAAAATCATGGCCCCACTCAGCCTGAAATTGTGAGATCCCTCCAATGCAGTAAACCAAGTTCAATGGCCAAATTCTGAGTTTGCTATGGGCTCTGTCTCTCCTTGTATCCAGTCTTGGGAAAAGGGCCCCTGCAATCCCCTCAGTCTGCAAGGGCCAGTGCTCTTTGCTCTGATGGTGGAGGAATAGGCACCATCAGCTTCTGCTGCAGCTGTACTCATGGGAATTTTTCAGCCAGCCAGTACTCCTTTCCATCACCCCTCTCTCTTGTCAGTGGTGTCTAGCTTTCCCCTGGTGTCCTTAGCCCCAGAATAGCACTCCAGACAGTCTCTGCTTGTCCTCTAGCTATTTTACTGGGAGAGAAGTGATCTCAATGCCTCTCTAATCCTCCATCTTTCAGGCCATTATATTGGTCATTGTTTTTTTCTAACACTATTCTCCTTTCTTCTGAAGTTAACAGCTCATTCAATAAGGCCTGCATATCCACCCAACTAGGAATATGAATTGCAATAATAGAATTGAATATATTTTCCATTTTCTTTGGATCTTCCCATTAACTTGGGATGCAATTCTCCCAATTGTACAAGGTTGAAGTGGAGAATGGAGTGTGTACAAACAAGTAACCACTTGGATGGCCTTGATTAATGATCCCAGCTGGCACCTGCCTTAGTGGGAATTGCCCAGCTGTGGTAGGCTCCCTGGCCAAATTGGACACCTGTGAATGAGGTGGGAAGGCCATTTCTGGGGGGATCTAAGGCCAGCTCAGGATCACCCTCCCACTCTTCTTCTCCCCCTTCATAAGGTGCTTGTGGAGCAGTGGGAACAATGAACAAGATCAGCACTTTGAGAGGTTGGAATCAGAGAGTAGTTTTTTCCCTTTGCTTGGTTGACAGATTATCCTTTGTCTTGATAACATCACACCATGCCGAAAACAATGATGTTGCAGTTTAAGATTATTAGGTAAAGCCACAAAATATAGAACATGTGTATTTCATCCATTTACTGTTTTTACAATATAATTATAGTTCACAATAGCATTTTATTCAAGAGACCCCTTTGATGGCCATTCCTGGCAATGCTCTAATTTATACTGTGGCCATGCACTTACACTTAGAAATATCATTCTTTTTTCAGTTATCATAATCATCTTAATCCTAATGTTTTAAGATACAATCTAGAGGATCACACTTCTTTTTCTTTCTAGATCTCTGTTTATTTTCCATTGTGACTTCCTGTCAGTGCTTGGTGGAGAGCAGAAGATTGGATGTCTCAGATCTGCATCCCCAACAAATTGCAGAGTGGCATTTCATTGCCTTGTGTAAAGGAGGAGTTAGGGGTTGGGTTAAGGACACTGACAGGTGGGAGGGTCTACATCTTGTGCATGCTTTATAGCATTACATGTTTAAGAGGGAAAGCTACATGCTTCATCATACCTCATACAAGTAGATAAAATAGCATCTAAATCCCACAGAGAGGCATATAATTTACTATTATAATGAACTAAAGTTCAGTGAAGGTCATTCTACTACTAAACTGAGTCTGCACTAGGAATGGGAAATTCCTATTATGTGGTTAACCAACTTTTGTTGTCAGCTACTGACCACAGCTATTCTACCTTGGTTGGGTGGTTTCTATGTAGGGCAATGTTAAGCTTGGGAGAAAAACATTTGTGGCATTGCTAAGGAAACAGGGCAGAGGTTTGGGTCTTTGGGAGGGAAGGAAATTCATGGGCAGCTTCATTATGGGACAATCACCTAGATGAACAGGACAATAGGGAGTCAAGTTGACCCTCAGAGGGTCTGAATCATCACATCTGCCTTGTGAGGTCATAAACCAGGCCAGGCTTGGATAGGCAGAGAATTATGGGTTACAGACAGAGATCTTTCCATGTTGAAACCCACTCTTTGTTGTCCATGCAGTGCCCCTGGTTCCTGAGAGGGCCAAGTCTCTACTTATACTGGTATCCTCCTCCTCTGGTTGGGAAACCCCCTGCCCCACTGATTGCTTCTGTCATATCTTCATGGTCTGGGCTATTGGAGTCAGCAGAGCTGAAGTTGAGTGTAATACACCAAAAGACCTTCTTTCTGACTAATCTCCATGGGGCTTCATGTACAACTTCCTCAGGTATTAATTTTTGGATTACCCAAAACAAAAGAAAATAAAAATGTATTTCATGTAGTGTGGCAGTTTGATATTATTTATGAATTCCAAAAAGAGATATAGATTATATTTGTAAACTGGTCAGCTCCTCTGGGTGTGATACCCTTTGATTGTATTAGATTCAGCTGATATTTCTTTGATTAAATTATGTTAAGTTCAGGGCTTTAATTCAACCACATCATTACAGTGAAACTCAGTTTTGAATGGCAGCCCCTTTGGTGGATAGATAAAACAGACTCTTACCCAGAGAAGATACACAGAGGATACTGAAGCCTGGAAAGAGAGATGAGCCTGATAGTTTACAGCTGGCCTTGTGAAGAGAACAGAGCAGCTGGGCCCAGAAAGAAATGAGCCCCGGGAAGAGAGATGAGCCTTATGCCAGCCTACAGCTGAGATTCGAAGAAGCTGGGACCACAGAGCCTTAAGAAGAAGAAGGAAGGCTGAACCCTTGCTGATGCAATTGACTTTGGGTGAGAAAGGACCTCTTATGGTACCTTGAGTGGGATGCTTTAGGGCCTTGTGATTGTAAGCTTCTACCTCAAATAAATACTCTTTCTAAAAGCCAACAGATTTCTGGTACTTTGTATCAGCACCCCTTTTGGCTGACTAATAAATGCAGATACAGAAAAAGTCCCTTATGCAACTTCTTCCCCAATGGAATGAGGAGTTAATTCCACCCCCATTCTGTTCTTCTCACAAAGTGATGGCCATTTCTGAGACATTGACCCTCTTCTGCTATGATTATTACCCCTTTGAATAGGATCCTGGGTTAATCAAGACATGCAAATTATACTGAATTTAGATTAGCACCCTTGAATGACTGCTTTTGCAGACTCTGTAAAGGTCTAGCTCAATAGACAGTATTAAGAAAAAGAAAGTCAATATTTCTTCAAAGTTACAAGGAATAGAAAACTCTTAGAAACTACTTCTAATCTTGTGGCAAAGTTGAAAACCTAAAGATTTTGTTTTTCTTCAAAATTCAACTGCCACATTTGGCATGAGAGAAGGCATTTACCAATAACCAATTGAGATTGAAAAATTATTTTCTATGCCATTAGGTTGGGAACTTCACAGATGAGGTAGAGAGTGTTATAATTAATACTTTACCCTTAGCACTCCAGTTTTTCATTGGTTTCTAATCAATGTGATATGAAAATGTTTGAACTGAGGAAAAACAAATCAATTATTTATTCCTTAAGTATCTTTGGCACAAGCCAATTTTCCATCACTTCTCATTTATAATCTCACCCAAATTTACTGAGATGGATTTGCTTGGAAATTTGAATCTTCATGTATGACTTAGCATTTAGGATCACATATTTTTTGCATTGATGTACAAATAAATATTATAATAAATTAAAGACTTCTTAATCCAACACCTAAAGCCACACTGTTACACATTTCTCCCACTGTACTATTTTTCTGAGAGATAAACTGAGGTCCAAAATGGAAACCAACCAGAAATCTACCTGTGATAATGATGTCTACCAGCAGATCTCAGGTTGCTGGATCTGGGCAAACTCTGCTGGAAGCAATGCACCTTTCAGGATCAACAAAGAAGGATATGAGAGAGATATTTCCTTACCAGGCAGGCATTTATGGTGATCAAAACTCATGTGACTGGAAACTCTATCTAATCAAATCAAGTGGATACAATCACCCTTGGTCTTTTTGCCATTTCAAATCATTTACAAAATTTCAGTAGCAACCTGTGTGCATTTTAGCAATATATATTTTATGCAAGTTCACAAAATATGTGCATATGTCAATACATTGTATCTTTCTGCACCTTGCCTTTTGATTAAAATAATTCCTTGAAAGTCTCCATTTGGACAAATATACTATAGCCTAGTCCATTCAGTTTCACTGCTTTTTACTGTTGATTTGTATTATATGTGGATTTCTTTTTTACTACTTTCTCCTTTTGGTTGACATTTTTGTTCTTTCCAACATTTCCCTTCCATTAATTAGTATTGTGTATATATTTGGGGACACACTCTTATTGATATGAAGAAAATGTGAAGAATGGAAGTGCTAGATCATTGTTTTGGTTTTATTTTCAAATGTCACCCAAGAGACCATCATGTTCTCCAAATAATTAGACAAAGAACACCCTCACTGACAGTGGAGGAGAGTCTCCATTTTTACATATTGTGGCCCCAATGGGTAGAGTTTGATTTATGGAATTTTATATATGTGAAATTGTATTCATTATTTGCATTTCATTTATTGTTTATGATGCAGTTTATAAAATAAGCTGTGAATTGTCTGGTCACATTCCTTTTGTATATATTTGTTGGTCATTTTATTTTTGGCTTTGGATTTGTAGATATTTTATTTTTTAACTCTTCTGGACACTATTATTTTATTTTTTTATTTTTATTTGGATGCTATTAGTTTCTAGGTGATACCATTTTCAATATATTTTCCCATTCTGTAGCTGATCTTAACTTCTATTGTCCAATAGACTTTACTGATTTCTAATGCTCTTGGGAATTTGGCATTAATTTACAAAATCTAAGCTGGTGTGAGTCTGGTAGAAGTGCTCCTCTGCAGTCATCTCATTTATTTATGTAGCAACTATGCCAGGAGCACTCACCCAGTGCCAGGTGCTGGGTTAGACCTTGGGTCCAATGCTGCAAATGAACTTTCTCTCTGCTTTCCACATGCTCAGAGTCTGGAAGTAGAGATGGAAGAAATTAATAAACAAATTCATGTGAAATAAAAGAGCAAGTTCCATAGTAAAAATCAAGCAGGGTGCTGAAAGAGGGGGCCTGGTAGCCATTAGGTGGGTGGGCCTGAAAGGAGTAACTGAGGTGAAGTTTATGCTGCAACTAGAATGAGTAACAGGAGCCAGCCCTGCACATGTCTGTGAACAGTGTGCCAGGAGAAGGCACAAGTTTGCAGACTCTGAGACCAAAGTGAGTTTGGCCAGCTAGGAGGTTAGAAAGGAGACCAGTGGAGATGGAGGGAGCTTGGGAGGAGAGGTGGGTAAGATGGCAGGAGGGGAGGGACAGATCCTGGGTCCTGGTAGATTATTTAAGTTATCTATTAGTATGTGACTACACTACTCCAAAAATTTAGTGCCTTACAATAACACATGTCTATTATTGCACAGTTTCTGTGAACAAAGATTTCAGACAAGGTTAAGCTATGTGGTTTTCCTCCAATATCTCTTCCAAGTCTGAGGAGTAGTCCCAACTGAGGCCTGACTTGGGAACAATCTGCTTCCAAACACACTCATATGCTATTGACAGGATTCAGTTTGGACTAAGAGCTTGAGTTCATTTCCATCTGTTATCTGGGTCCTCCCTCCTTTTCTTGCACATCATAGCATGTTTCCCCAGAGTGAAATATAAGAGAAAGGTTGAGAATTAAAGAGAGAGAGAGAGAGAGAGAGAGATTAAAAGAGAGAACTAGCAGGACAGAAATTATAGGGGGTTTGTTTATCAGTCTTGGAAATGATATATCATAACTTTGGCCATATTCTATTGATAAGAAGAGAGTCACTAAGTCCAGTTCACACCTAAGAGGAAGAGGTTAGACAAGTACATGTATACCAGGAGGAAGAGATCCTTGGAATTTATTTGGAGGCTTTCCACAATATAAACTAAAAAGAGGCACTTAATCTGACTCTAAATATAATGGGTAGCCATTGAAGGTTTTTTATTCAGATGGCAATAACTGATTTTCATTGAATTTCAAGGCCATTATGTTGGGGACTGGGATATGAAACCAAGAAGATAAGTCATTTTCCCACAATCATACCATCAAGAACTATCCCTGTTTTGAGATGAACTCCCTGCAGCTTCCTCTTCCTTCATATAATTCTTCCATCTCTGAAGTTCATGTATTAGTGATCTGTCACATTAGTTCATGAGTTCTATAGATATTATTCCATATACATCTGCTTAGGATTTTGAAGCTAGAATGATCCTTATAGTTCAGGTGAGGAGACTTGGAAGGCCCAAAAGGCACAATAACTTGTCCAGGTTCATGGACATGGCAGAAAAAGGAGATAGGTGTAAAGTCAATGTACCTCCTCAATACTGGGATCCTGAATTTCCCAGGCCTTTCCCAGGCACTGCAAGGATGACAATGTTTGTGTAACTGTAGAGTTAAATTGATGACTTCAAAAATGAGGCTGAAGAGGCATCAGGTTTAGAAGAGATATTACCCAAGGATATGGGACCCCAAGAAGTAACCTCACATCCTTGGAGAAAGAACCCAACAGAATTGGAACCCTGCTAACCAGGCACCCACATTCTAGAAACAGCCCCCAACCCAGCTCAGTTGAGCAGAGATGCTAGAGAGAACAAGATCTTTTCTTGTTTCCCAACACCCTAAAGCTTTCACCTCAGGAAAACTGGAAGTGAGAGCCTTTTATAAAGCTGCAGGAATTGGTTCAATCCCCACCAAAGAAGACTCTGGCCATTTACCTGGAGACACCCAAAGGTAAGATAGGGGTCACAAGGCAGTGAAATGAACACTGGGCAAATATTCTGATCCTTTCTGGTCAGCCCTACAGCACCCCCCACTCCCAGTGTGACAGAGATAGGAAGGGCTAGGCTGTTGGAAGGAGCATTAGGAGTGGACAGACCCTGGACAGGAGCTGTCCAGGAGGTTGGAAGCCTGGTTGGCCCATCATGTTCAAAGCCTGCTTATGGCTGGCAGGGTGGGAAGGAGAATACTAGGGTGGTGAACATTTGCCCAGATGTTAATCTGCAGACTTGGAGCCATCATTTCATCTCTTTTTATCATGGGCTAGAGGTCTGTGAAGACAGTGTTCTCTTTCTAATCTGGGGAGAAGAACTTTATATGGACTCATCCCTGTGGTGACAGCCAAGTAGGACCCTGTTGACCACCTTGATAAGTGGTATGGACTTTGTTTTTTACTGAGGACTGGGGAATGTGGAGTGGGATCTCTGACTGAGGAAGGGCAAGGCTGAAGCTTTTGTTCCACACATCTGATGGTTCCCACTAGAGGGCTGATTCTAGGGTCTTCCCCCTGTAAGGACAATAGTGTCAAAGACAGATGTGGATGGTGCCCAGGGACCCCTGGGGAGGAAAGGGAGTTTGGGATCTCAGAGAGAGCCTTTGGGAGAATCTGTCTCCACTATCACCATTACTAGGTCATTCTTGCCCCATCTCTGCCTGCCCCCACCCCACAATCAGTGGCCAAGATAATGAGGTGTGGTGAGAAACTGGCTCAGAAGTCTTCCTGGAACCTCAGTCATGGTTACTCAGCTGCATTTGTGTGTGGGCTAGGCTGTACCTCTGCCTGTCAGGAGGATAGTGTTGGTGGGAAGAAGAGACTCACCTGCAGAGAATAAGACAGCACATTGCACTCAAGATAAAAGTTGAGGTGCAATGAGGGCCCAGGGACTGGGACAGAAATATGGATTTTAAATTTTTCCCTCATCCTCCAGATACTTATGGAGAAACTACCACATGCCAGTGAAGAGCATAGCTGAGACAGGCCATCAGAACTCAAATTTAGGTTTGAAGGGGTTTTCACATAGCATAGAAACATCCTCCAAAATGTGGATGTCTGTAAAAATCACATTAACAAGGACCACTTCCTGATCTAGCTCATGGCTTCTTCTCTACAGCTTTGAAGAAAGAAGGAATATGTTCTGCTTCAGATGTATAGGTTCTTATGACCCCCCAGTTAAGAACTCATAGTTTTCAAGATGAACTCTGGAATTGCATCAGCAGTAAGTGAAGGAGAGGGGAAGTAAAAATATCAAAACTTACAATGTGCAAAGGAAAAGACCAGGGGAAGATTGTTAGCAAATGGCCTAAAGAAGGAAGGACTGTGCATCCTCAATCCCCCTAGAGTGGTCCCATGATCCATCCTTTCTCTTAGATTTGAATCCATCTGGGATCCTGGTCTCTGAATTCTGAATTCCTTTCCCTGTTACATTCGTTCTGGGGGAACATTTGTGATGCAGCTTCCATAGCCACAACTGACCTCATTTCAAAACTTTACTCCTGTGGACTGTGATTTTTAGCATCCCTGCAATTCCTTGCACAATTTATTTTATGCCAGAAATTCCCCAGAAGGCCTCCAGCCTCTGTGAGGTCCTTGGAGGACACTCCCCTCTGACTAGGCCATGATGATTCATGGTGAGCTCTGGAGTCTGGATCACTCTCCTTATTCCTTACTGTATTAGTCAGCCAAAGGGGTGCTGATGCAAAATACCAGAAATTGGTTGGACTTTATAAAGAGTATTTATTTGGGGTAGAAATCCACAGTTACCAGGCCATAAAGTGTAAGTTTCTTCCCTCACCAAAGTCCATTGCCACGTGTTAGAGCAAAACAGCTGCCGGTGTTTGCCAGGGTTCAGGCTTCTTGGGTTCCTATCATCCTGGGGCTGTGTTTCTCTCTGGGCTTAGCTCCTCTGTTTCCTCCAAAGGTCAGCTGTAGACTATGAAGCTCTCTCACCAAGCTCTGCACCTCACCCTCTAAGAGTGTTGGGGTGATGGCCACACCTTACCCAATCTTTGGGTTAGAGGCTTTGCTTCTCTCCACAAGGCCAACTGTGAACTCTCAGATGAATGTCTCATCTCTATCCTGGAGCCTTCTCTCCTTCCTCATGACCAAGCTCCTCCATCTTCTTGCCTCCCCGGGCTCCAGCATCAAAACTCCAACATCAGAACTCCTTCCTCTGGCCTTTACTGTGCCTTTTATATTTGATTCCACCACCCACCAAGGGGTGGGGCTCAATGCCCTACTGACGTGGCCCAGTAAATACCCAAATCATAATTTAATCATGCCTGGATTAACAGATCAGTTTACAAGCATAATCAATATCTATTTTTGGAATTCATAATTACATCAAACTGCCCAATGGCTACACTCAACCCTCTGAATTCCAAAAATACATTACAATATTCAAAAAACCT
>JAQZBX010078745.1:0-14078 GCA_029593785.1 Cabassous unicinctus
TATAATTTTCAGGGACCTCTTTAAGAAAAGTAACACACAATTATGAGTAGCAAATAAGGCCATGCCAGTTAGGGGTCCTGAGGCTTCTTAGTTTCATGGTAAATCCTCCTCTAGGTCTTTGCTCTGCTGTGCATTCCTGCAGTTTAGCCTTGAGCGGACTCCTTGTTTGTGGACTGATGGTGGTGGTGGAGCTGGGGGTGGAGAAGGTGTGTGTGCCTCTTACTCGCTGCTCATTCAAATTGCTTCTACAGGGAAATAACTAAAAAAAAAAAAAAAAAAATCCAGGCTAATTACTATAACAAGAAAGAAGGCAAGCTTTGAGGGAAAAGGATGGTTGGGAGCAGAAAAATATTTGGGGCCATCACTGAAATAGGGAAAGGAACAGGCACTCCAGGAAGTTCTTCTCGGGTCTACCCTGTGTCCCTGACCCAGAAGCTGCCTTGATGTTGCCTTGTATTTCACTGGTTCTGTGGCTCTTTATCTGCCTTAAGATAGAGGTTAGGCTGAGGGTGAGGAGTAGAGCTCCTCAGACCCCCGTCACCAGGGAAATCATGCCGGGCCGGGGTCTGGAGCCTGCACTCACACCCAGCTCCAATCACCTTGTGTCCAGGTCTGCAGCCTGGGACTGAGTATAAGATCACTGTTATCCCCATGAGAGAAGAACTGGAGGGAAAACCGATTCTCCTGAATGGCAGGACAGGTAAGAGCTTCTTAGTCATGTTTACATTCTGATATTTTTCTTGGCTGCCTCCTCTCTGAATAAAAATTCTGGGTTTTGTGTGTAGAGAGATTCTACCACTTTGTGTGTACTGACATCAATTTTGGGGGATGGGGGAGAGGGATGGGGGAGAGGGAACAAAATTCTCTTATTTCTTGCCATGAAAAATCTCGCCTTAAGTCTTGGAGTCAAGGGAAAAGACCATTTGTGACACCCTTCTGCTTATTTTAACAGCTTCAATCAGTGGAGTATTTCCAAGGCTTTTTTGTTATCTTGGACCTAGGCACAGAGCTCCATATTACCTAAAGACATATGGTCTATAATTTTTTTCTTTCTGTTCCTTTGTTTTTTCCTGATGACCATACTCAGGCATAAATGCAAGACATACTATTTGGGTTTTGGTTTGTAGACAGTGCTCGGGCCCATATTGAATTGTGAGGCTCTTGTAATAACTCTGTGTGCCCGTCTACCCTAAGCTGGAGACACGATCTAAAATGTAAGGGGTAGACGATGATCCTTGGAGGATGGCAAAGAAGGAATCTCCGAAGTTTGAATCTTACCTTGAACGTTTTTTTTAGTTCTTCTCGGTTCACCCCAATCAGCTGATTGGGGTGGTGAGAAGCGTGAGATGGTGTGAGAATCGAATCCGTTATTTTAACTGCCTAACAGATTGCATATCTAGAATATGAAAGAGTTATAGTTGGCCAGTTATAAAGGCTAGGAATATAATTTAATTTAAGAAATATAAAATATACATTCTGCAGCCTATCTAAATAGTGGACTAGTGAAATATTTTAGTGAGTTGGGAAGTGATAAGCACTTCCTTGCTTCTGGTGGCTTCTCTGTTGCTGTGAATTAATTGAGAGCTGACTATGTACCAGGCATTACACTAAGCACCATTCACAAATTATCTCATTTACTTCTCACAGCACTCCTATGAAGTAGGTACTATTATTATTTCCATTTCACAGAAAAAAAAAACTGAGGCTTAGAGAAATTAAGCTTAGGGTCACTCAGCCAGGATATGGGAGAGATGGGATTTGAACCCAAGATATTGAATTCTAAGCCTTTGGGCTCAGCCACAAGGCTCAACTGCCTTCCACTCTCACTGTTCCATTGTTCCTGTCCATTATTTCTGGTTCACTTTCATACCGTTTGCTTCCTAACTAAAAAATTTTCTGCGGCTCTTTGTTTTAGGATCGGCCTCGAAAGGCCTATTCAGCCAGTGCCATTGTTGTTCTCCCTACGTCCCAGCAGGAGGCCTCCTGTAGCCCACTATGCTTATGGTTCACGAACACAGAAGGCTTATTTTTACACTGTGGATTTGTTCATGTCATCCCAGCCTTCCACTATTATCACCAGCTATCAATTGATTCAGTTAAACAAACCTTTATTATAGGGTTCAGGGTAGGCACTAGGGATATGGACCTTTTGGAAACTTCCAAAGATGATAGGTCCCTGCACTTGAGAAGCTCATAGCAATGATATCACTCATCCTCCTAGGCTCAGCTCAAACCTCAGCTTCTCCTCTGGAGCTTTCTATGACCACATTAAGTGTCAGCCATCTTTACCTCTGAGCTGCTAAAACGTTTAATCACATATGGCCTTGAATTGCTAGTTAACTTCCAAAGTATATTATCCTAACTAGAATGTCAGAAACTGAAGAAGTGTTTTTGTGGTCAATTATATCCTAAAAGCAGGATGAGATATTTTATTGGATTACAAATAAATTTGTATCATGTGTCTTACTAATAGATATATAAAAAAGACAACAGTTTTAAGATCAGGAAACACTCTCAAACTTGACTAGGCAATTAATTCATGGGAAAAAAAGAATCACTGTTTTCTTCAAATTATTTGCATCACACAAGATGGAAAAGACATGAATTCAAGAATAACATAAGCATGTGAAGGGAGGAAATGACACAGACCAGCTATTTTCCAACTAATCCCACAAAAGGGAAAGGTTTGGTTGAAAATCCTCACTGTAGCACACTCAAAGCACATTGAAGCACCTTCTAGAAATTCTAGGCTTCAGCAGCAGGTCAGCTTCCAGAGCAGCAGGCACAAGCCAAGCCACTGTCTTCAGGTTAAATGTCCTTGGACTTCTTCAGTAGACCCTCAGAACTATACTTCATATCAGATGACAAGAAAAGCAGGACCCCAACTAAGAGCTGATGTCATTCTTTAGTCCTCAGTTTCTCCATCCGTAAAATGAAGGGGTGGACTAAATGAGTTTAAAGTCCCTTCTGTTTTTTTTAATGATTATGGTTATTTCCTTAATAACTTCTATGATTCATACCTTTCCATAGTGAGTACAAAACAGAGGACTACTTGCTGCATTATAATTTCACAAACTTTCATGCACAGCACAGCACAACCACCTAGGATATTTGCTTGTCAATAATTTTCTCAGAACTTTCTCCCTTAGACTCTGCCATGAAAGAACAGTTTTACTTATTCTTTCTCACTCTTTTTTTTTTTTTTAAGATTATTTATTTGTTTATTTATCGCCCCCTTGCTGCTTGTGCTCGCTGTGCGTTTTTCCGTGTCTGCTTGTCTCCCCTTGCTGCGTCATCTTGCTGCGTCAGCTCACCGCCCTGCGAGGGCTGGCTTGCCTTCACTAGGAGACCCCGGGAAACGAACCCGGGGCCTCCCATATGGTAAACGGGAGCCCTATTGATTGAGCCACATCCGCTTCTCTCTTTCTCACTCTTGACCATTCTCCAAACACAGTGCTCCATTTGGAATGGCCCAGCCCCTCAAACCTTTCTTCCCAAACTCCTTCATGTTCCAATATGAGCTCCTGTTGTGCTAGCTTGTAGTGATGTACCCCAGAAAAGCATGTCTTTAACCTTAAATCCATTCCTGCGGGATAGGGCCTTTTAGATGAGGTTACTTCAGTTAAGGTGTGCCGACTGAATCAGGGTGGGGCTTAATCCTATTACCGGAGTCCTTTAGAAAAGGCCACAGAGAGAGAAGCCACAGGGTAAGAAGCTGGAAGTCCACAAGGGAAAGGAGAAGATGTCACCATGTGCATTGATTGCCCTGTGACAGAAAAGCCAAGGACCAAGGATCCCTGGCAGCCAGCCCCAGAACACCACAGTCTTTGGGGAGAAAACATCACCTTGCTGATGCCTCAAATTTGGTCTTCTCCCAGCCTCAAAACTCAAACTGAGCTAATAAATTCCTACTGTTTAAGTCAACCCACTGTGTGATATTTGTTCTAGCAGCTAGAAAACTAAAGCACTTAACATTCAGAACTCCTGTTCTGTAGACAGTTACCCAGCACACATACCCAAGTAGCTGAAAAGTAATAATTATGGCTCCCATTTGTGAGTCTACTGTATGCTAGGCTCTGTGGGGCTTTATCATCATTATTTCTGATTCTTACAATAGCAATGCAAACATTAATATCCCCATTTTACAGATGAGAAGATTGAAGACTTTACAAGACTCATGCTAAGCCAGTTAGTGAATAACTGAGCTGGCATTTGAACTCAGCTTTGCTTGAGACCAAAGCCGATGGCCTTTCCAGAAGCAATGCTAGAGAACAGCAGGAGGAGGGGTTGATCTCCCTGAGCACACTCTCTACCAATGGGGCCTTTTGAACAATTTTGTTGCCACAATAAAAAGACAATAGATAAAGCCTGTGAAAGCAAGACCATGGGACACAGAGCTACTGTAGTCCAAAGTCCTTTTCCATGAACTCACCCTCAAATCAATGACACAGGCCCTATCCTGCATCCCTGCCCCAAAACTCATACCACCATAGATGTTAGACCCTGGCTTTGCCATTTTCCACTCCACTGGGTGATTCACCAGTGAACATTGTGAATGGAGAAACCTGTCCCTAATGCCTGTGTTAGAGCATAGACTGAGGGCAGCCACTCCCTCCCAGCCTGTGGGGAATCTTTTTATAAAGTGGAAATGAACTTTCCTGATATGAATAGAGCTCCTAATTAACCTCTTTAATATATTCAGGTTTTGTCAATTAGATCTCTTTGAAGTGGAGCTCACCTTTATTCTAACTAACACATGCACTTCAAAGTGAGTCCCACTTACCAAGCCTTACAAGCCTTGTCTTAAATCTCTCTTACCTTGAATGGCCCTGAGAAAGGTCCGCCCCAAGGGCCACTAGTGTCCAGGAGGTGGGAAGTTGCAGCCCAAGGAGGAAGTCAGGGCTGGAGTAAGGATAGCGTGTCTTGTAGTTGAGGCTACAGCTGTGACTCATCTATGATTTGGCCAGCAGCTGCAGCTAGTGAGAGGCTTTGTAGAATGGAAAAACTGTTTAATGATCCCCATATCCCTTCTTGGCATCAAGGAAGGGTTTGTCCCTGCTAAGCTGGCCTCTTCCAACAAAGTGGCCTTTCCTGGGGGTCCCATTTCTGAGGACTTCCTCCCACTTCTGTATCTTTGCATTTGATTTTCACCCTGAGAATTGTCAAGGAGAAGAGAAGCTCTGAGAAAAGCCTCCTTCCAACTTAAATTGTTGTTTTAGGGAATTGGGAGAAAGAAGGGATAGGAAGAAAGTGTCCTGAGTCCCAGACTGGCCCAGCCTTTAACTGGCCTTGTGTGTTGAGAGAAGTCATGTCTGCTTTCTAGGCTTGAACTACTCGGTCTCCTGTATAATTTTTTTCCTCCTACTTTTCATAACCAAGATGCCTTCTTCTGGTTCTTCTCCATCCCTTCAGTACTCTGAGACTGCCTGGGGGAAAAGGAGCTTTAGGGATGGTTACTGCTTCTTCAAATCTTCCTACACCACGCAGGCAGCCCCTTGCCCAGCACCAGCCCTACAAAGCCATGGGCCTGTGCGGCAGGTCCTGGTAGCTCCAGTGGCAGAAGTAATCTGTGCAGGGAGAGGAGGTAGGAGGCACCGTTGGTTTGCTTTGGAGAAGCTGAGGGCAAGGGGTGCCAAGAGGCAGGACTGTTGGGGTGTTCTTGCTCTTCTTCTCCCCCCATTCTCACTTTTCTATTCTGAGTGACCCCATACCCAGTTCATCACTAATGTTCCCAGATTGAGATGCTGCCTTTGGAGGGCCTCTTTTTTCCCTCCCTCTCATGTGCAGAGTCATGCCTTGCCCAGGAAGAGCTGACAGAAGGGGAGGGAGACCCCTCTGTTGTGCACGCTTTCTCCTGAACATCCTCTTAGAGCCTGCTCCAGCCTCCAGGAGCCCTGGACCCGATCTCATAGGTCTCTGAGTGTGCACCACCCCCTCTATTTCAGGGGGCCTACTCTGCCAGTGAGATATGCCCAGCCCTTGTCTCCCAGGGGCCTACAGTCATAGACCAGTTTCTCTCTCAGTTGTCTCTCTGAGTTCCAATCCTACTGCAGCTTCTGGATTTCAGATTGCAGTAACCTTTCAAATCACATATTATTTTATTTACAATTTTTTTTTTGTGTGTGTGTGTGGTTCTATAAGAAAAGGCTGATGATCCTGCTGTTTAGGATATAGCAGTATAAAGTAGAAATATGCTGTCTTTGGTAGATGGGAGTGGGTTCAAATCTTGGCTCTACCACTTAATATATCCAAAACCAAACTTTTGGTCCCATTCCTGTCCCCACCCCCAAGTGCAAACCCTCCCCTCCCTCATATCTCTATATCTCTGTTAAGGGTAACTCCATTTTTAAAATTGCTTAGGTCCCAAACCAACAAGTCATTGTATTCTACATCATATCCATCTACAGCTCCTGACAGCTTTACCTTTGAAATCTCCCAAATCCCACCTTTCTCATGAGCTTCATCTTTGCCACAGTTGCCCACACCACTGTTATATTAACTGTTGTAGTGACTTTCTAGATAACCTCCATTTTTGACCTGCTATAGTCTGTACTCTCCCATCAGCTGGGGTGGTCCTTTAATAACATAAAATCAGATAATGTCATTCTTCTGTGAAAAACCTCCAGACACTTCTCATTTCAGTCCCTGGAAAAGCCAAAGTCATTACAATGGCCTTCAAGGCTATCCAGAAGCCACTTGCTCCATCCCCTCACTGGCCTCACCTCCAGCCACTCAGCCCCTTTGCTTTGTCAGATGGCCTCCCTGCTGTTTCCTGAATTCACAAAGCAGGGCCTTTGAACTAGCTGCTGCTTTTGCCTGCTATGAAGTCCCCTCAAATTGCACATGGCCTGCTGCCTCATTTCACTTAAGTCTTTGTTCAAATGTTATCTTTGTTCAAAAGTTACCTTTCCTGACTTCCCTGTCTAAAATAATAAATAGCTTTTGTTCATCCATCTCTAACCCCTTTACTTTGCCTTATTTGACTCCATAATGCTGCCACCACCAAATGTGAGAGGGGCTTTGCTTTGTTAACTGCTTAGTCCCCAGTTCCTGGTATCTACTCAATGAATGCTTGTGGAATGAGTCAGGGACTACCATTTACTAGCTGAGTGACCTTAGGAAAGTTATCTAAGCCTGGCCTCTAGTGAGTACTCTTGAATGGTAGCCATTATTAATTTTCTCAACTAGTACAGTTGGAATCTGATAAATGACTTACATTGTTACTATGCAGTTAGATAAAGTCATGTATGAAAAACATCCATTGGCACTTAATAGGTGAGCAACAAATGACAGTTGTTTAAGATGGAAATATTTCATTTCCTTGCACACAAATAGAGCACGGCCATTGTGCTCGAGGAAGGTGCATTGAAGATGATGTTGAAAAAAACGTGCAGACATGTTAGGTTAAAACTTCTCTGCTGGAGAACCCTTGGCCAAGAGAGCAACAGCAGCATGGGAAGGAAGGAGAAAGACTTAGGTTTCTGAGCCTGAGAAACTTGTGTGTGTGCCTTTACTCAAAAGGATACAGATCTGTATTTAGGAAGGGTTCTTGTGGCAAGCCTCAGCTTCACTCTGTGCAACAGCTTTATCAGTGACCTTGATGGATGTGCTCAGGTGACTGGCTATTAAGTTCACAAGTGATAAGCTAGAAAGGGAAGTGGGAATGTTGGATAAAATACTCAATTTTAAATGGAATCTGTGAGATAAAATATAACAAGTATAAATATTGGGTCTAGGAGATGTATTATACATGCACAAAATGGGGAAGATGTGACCTAAGGTGGAGGGTCTCAACCTTTGGTGTGTATCAGTATCACCTGTGGGGTTTTTTCTTTTATTTCTTTCTTTTTTAATAAAGATGCCAGCTCTTATCTGAGAACTTCTGAATTAGAATCTCTGATGGTGGTACTCAGCTGGTGCCAAATGTTGACAGAGATTGAGAACCCTGGTTTAGTAGGGATAAGTGTGACAAAACTTAGGGATGTTCTGAGGCCGTGGCCTCAAGGTATCCTATTGGGAAGCACCATGCCCAGGACGTGCCTGGCGTGCTGTCCTGGGTTGGTCCTTTCAGCATAGAAACTCCACAAGGGCAGGGATTTCTGAATGTCTTATTCATTGATGATTCCTGAACGTCATTATGTCCCCTGCTATGTAATAGATGCTCAATGAATGGTTATTGAATGAATGAAATTAATGTTTGAAATTCTTATTTGAAAAAGGGACAGACAGGAGCATGTCTGGAAACATGGTCTAGAAACTGTAATTTGAAAGAAATGGGTAGGTGAGGTGAAGCTATTCTGATTAGAGAATTTGGAAGGGGAATGGAAACTATCTTAAGTTCTTGCTGGGTGGTCTCTCAGAAGCGGCATTAGGTTTATTCTGCATGACCATGTAGAGTAGGAGCACAATCAATGGCTACACACAAAGGAATTTTCTCTAATGTGCCCAGTGGTCTGGAAGTGGAAGGGGCCCTTCCTCAGTCTCGGGTTCAAGCAGAGGCCAGTTGTCCACTTGTCACAGTTGACAGAAAGGGCCTCCTGCATTATGGAGGAGGTTGAAAGAGGTCACCCAGGTGAACTCGATTTCTAAGCACCTGGGAATAAACCTGTGACCTTGACCAGCCAGATGATTCCTATAATTTTTCTTTTTCTGATAAAGAAATTGATAGTCCAACCAAGGTGGTCACCGATCGAGTAACGGAAGACACAGCCACCATCTCCTGGAACCCAGTGCAGGCTGTCATAGACAAATACGTGGTGCGTGTCACCTCCCCTGATGGGGAGACCGAGGAGACGGCGGTCCCCAAGGACCAGAGAAGCTCTGTGCTGACGGGCCTGAGGCCAGGAGAGACATACGAAGTCCATGTGTGGGCCGAGAGGGGCAACCAGGCGAGCAAGAAAGCTGACACCAAGGCCCTCACAGGTAACGGAAGGATGGGTACAAAAGCAGGCTCCCCATGGCAGGGAGAAGGTGATTCTAAATCAGAGGTTCATTGTCCACCTATCCTCAGCTCTTTATTTATTTACAGAAGGTAGGGAGAAGGTTGCAAAAGCATTTCTAGTTTCTTAATTGTGAATTTTCTCTTTTTTACCTCAAACTAAAGAAAGTAGTCTTTTTATTCCATACATTGGGTCATACTTATTTAGGATGGAATTCTATATGCAAACTCCCTCAGAGTAGTGTAACACTTTCTAATTTTCATTTTTAGATGTGAAAATTCAAAACATTTGGCTAATGGTGAATTTGAATTCTTATCTCAGTTTGCAGCAGCTGTCCAGGCACTTTGCACATAATCTGGGGCTCTCAGACCATGGAAATGGTTTGCATCCTGAGTCAACATTAAGCAAATGTACCGACTCTGCCTTCAAGCTTTCAGAATCTACAAGGTTCCCTATACTTCTCCTAGTACTTCTGCTCGGTGGGCCTGCAGGTCACCTGAGACTGCACTGGGGGACAGCCTGGCCATCCTTTTTTGCTTAAAATCTCTGGTACTGTCCTTATTTCAGAGAAGCCTGAGGCTGGTGACCACTTAAGGTTCCAAATACTTGAAAGGCAATCACAGGAAAGGACTCACATATAATCCAGGTGATAGCAATGGGTATTTCTTGGAGTGTTAATCAACATTTGGCCCTTGAAGTATTTCGTGGTGGATAGCCTCCTAGATTTAGGCGGGTCCTCTAGAAAGCTGACCTCTCCTCCAGGGAAGAGAAAAAGAGGGAGACGGTAAGGATGGCAAGACCAAGGTTTGTTTAAAATCTGGGTCAGCAAACTTTTGTGTGAAGGGCCAGATAGTAACTGTTTTCAGCTTTGTGGGTTATATGGTCTCTGATGCAACTATTCCCTTATTTCATCTTTCTTTAAGAAATTGATAGCCCAACAAACTTGGTGACTGACCAGGTGACGGAGAACACGGCCACTGTCTCCTGGGAGCCAGTGCAGGCCGTCATCGACAGGTACGTGGTGCGCTACACCTCTGCCGATGGAGAGGCCCAGGAGGTTCCCGTGGCAAAGGAGCAGAGCAGCGCCGTGCTGACGGGCCTGAGGCCGGGCGAGGAGTACACGGTGCACATGTGGGCCGTGAGGGGCGACCAGGAGAGCAAGAAAGCCGACACCACGGCCCCAACAGGTAATGGAGCATCGTTCTTTGGCCACATACAACCTGCCATGCAAAGCCTGTGGTTGGTCAAGGTTGGTTGTCCTTCTTTGACCTTGGCAGAAAGGGAGTTTTTAAGGAAGAGCAGGTTGGTATCCCTTGTAATAAATTGTGCAGCTCTCACTTCCTTTAATGGCTTCTCTTAAAACGAGTGTCTGTATTGTGGTCTCCAAACAGATGAAGAAACTGAGACCTAACCAGAGGCAGCTGAGTTGTCCAGGGCTTCAGCTGGCTGATGGCAAAGCTGGGACCAGATCCCTGGTATACTGGCTCCAGCCTAAGGCTGTTCCTCCCTCTCTGCTCTGCCTCTCTGGGCTGGGACTATAGCCAGCTCTTCTGACTCTGATCTAGTGCTCATCAGACTTTCTTGTGCTGCCTCCTTGAGGATCCAAGGGTCCAGCTGTGGAGGTGAGGTCCATGTCCATGAACAACTGAGAGCCAACAGGAGCATATGAAATGGGGAAACCACACGAACAGGAAATGGTCTCAGCCCTAGCCAAATAGTCTCACTCTTTGGTGCCTGTTAATAGTGTTTATTGATCAGCATTTTCCTTTCAGACATTGACAGCCCCAAAAACCTGGTGACTGACCAGGTGACGGAGAACACGGCCACCATCTCCTGGGAGCCGGTGCAGGCCGTCATCGACAGGTACGTGGTGCGCTACACCTCTGCCGATGGAGAGGCCCAGGAGGTTCCCGTGGGAAAGGAGCAGAGCAGCGCCGTGCTGACGGGCCTGAGGCCGGGCGAGGAGTACACGGTGCACGTGTGGGCTGTGAGGGGCGACCAGGAGAGCAAGAAAGCTGACACCAAGGCCCCAACAGGTACCAGGAGAGGAGAATGGTTGGCAGTCTTAGTCACTTCGACATGGTCAGTTGGAATGAACGTGAGCCTGTGGATTTGAGTGTGCATGGTAACACAGGATGTGGCCTGAGCTGAGACTTTGTAGTTAGAAGTCTTAAAGATCAAAGAAAGGTAGTGACCTGTAGTGCTGGTCTCAGTGGGCTGCCCTTCCCCGATGGTGATGAGCTTGTTCATGAAATCTCTCAGCCCACTGGAAGGGGGCAGTGAATTTGTATGATAGAAAGTTCTTATCAGACTCAGCAAAGACATTCATTGGATCTGGTCATGCATTGCTTGTGATAATACTTTTAGAATGCTTGCCAGTGAAGTGACCCTTGACCAAATGATAAATTACATACCGTGAACGTCATAACGGATGCCATTTAATTGATGGTTTTGATGTGCCAGAATATTGCTCAGTAGACACTGTTCCTTCCACTTTTTATGGAGCAGTAAGCCAAGAAAGTATCTCAAGTTTATAATGATTAGGCCTTTGAAAATGATAACTGGGGATCACTTGTTCCCTTGACTCCCATCAGAGAATCAGGATGGGACTGCTGTTGCCTTGTGCAACGAGAGCTGTGGAAGAGGAAAATTATGATGATGGGGTGGTGGGTATAGCATCCACAGCTTCAAATGTTAAACTTTCCCCAACTTTTTCTTAAAGAAATTGACAGCCCCAAAAACCTGGTGACTGACCGGGTGACGGAGAACACGGCCACCGTCTCCTGGGAGCCGGTGCAGGCCGTCATCGACAGGTACGTGGTGCGCTACACCTCTGCCGACGGAGAGACCCAGGAGGTTCCCGTGGGAAAGGAGCGGAGCAGCGCCGTGCTGACGGGCCTGAGGCCGGGCGAGGAGTACACGGTGCACGTGTGGGCCCAGAAGGGGACCCGTGACAGCAAGAAAGCCGACACCATGGCCCCAACAGGTAATGGAGCATCGTTCTCTGGCAACATATAATCTGCCATGCAAAGCCTGTGCTTGGTGAAGGTTGGTTGTCCTTCTTTGACCTTGGCAGAAAGGGCGTTTTTAAGGAAGAGCAGGTTGGTATCTCCTGTAATAGGTTGTGCAGTCCTCACTTCCTTTAATGGCTCCTCTTAAAATGAGTAACTCATATTGTGTTTTCCAAACCCTGATCTTTAAAGTCTGATGCATTTTGCTCATAATCCTCTGTTCTTCCTCTGCCTGTGCATCTTCTTTGTTATTAACACACTAAATGCTCCACCTTGATGAGGAAGAAATGCAGAGAAAGTGCAAGTAACCATTATGCTGAAGGAGCCAGACTTGTGCGTTGTGATCTACAAACTTATTTTTTCCTCCTTGTTTGCTTAGACACTTTTTATGGAGCATGCTTTTGTTTCTGCCCTTTAGATGAACACTTTAGTCAGAAGTCCTAACAATATTTTATTTGTTAAAAATTAGCCAGTATCTAGTTACTTTAGTCTCAAAAATGTGTCATTTTTCTAATGAAAATGTCCATTTCCATGTATTTGTACACAGTTAATTTAAAGTTGCTCTTCTCCTGCAGCTTGGCCATTGGTAGGAAGTGGGACATGCTTGGCTTCTCTTATAGTTGCATGTTGTACTTCAAGCTCTGTTCTTTCCGCATGCTGACAGTTTCTGACCCCTTTATGACTGCTGCAGCAGGGAGGGAAGAGAAGCAAGGGGTTGGGAGGGAGGAGAGGTAAAGGGCCAGGGGAGGCCTTACTTGACTGTAACAGTCAGGGCTGGCTTGGGCATAGCATGAGGGCTGGCAAGGATAAAAGCTGACTCATTTTCCCTTGGAATGCTTCTGTGGGATCTTCAGAGACACCCCTCCTGCCCTCTTCCACTGGTAATCTCTCAATGTAGTCATCCGATGAGCAAATGTATCTTTCCTATTGGTCTCTTATGCCTCTACCCCCACCTATACATGTAGGGGTGCTCCCAGCTTTCTTCTGGTGGGGTCACCTTGCCCCTTTAGGTGATCGTATTGGACAGTTTCTAAAACAGCTCCAGGTGGGCTCTCCTTTGCTTGGCCCACATCTGGTCCATGGGCAATGCTTATGTATCCTTTGTCCACTCAACTGGATGCACAGGTCTTTTGCAATCCTGCAGCTTTTATTTGCTCTGCAGCAGAGCAACCAGCCATTTTCTCACCTCTTAGATTTTTCAGGCATATGTCAGACACCAACCCTCTGTGTTCCTGAAACTCTAGGGTGCGGTTTCTCAACCCTGGCACTATTGACATTTTCAGTCTAATATATTTTTGTTGCGGGGGCGGGGGGGTTGTCCTGTATATTGTAGGATGTTTAGTGGCATCCCTGGCCTCTACCCACTAGATGCCAGTAGTGCCCCTTCCCACCCCCCTGCCCCCGCCAAATTGTGACAACCAAAGAGGTCTCCAGACATTGCCAATTATCCTTTGGGGGACAAAATTAAAAACCACTGCTTTAGGGCAGAAATAGCAAGCTCTTTAAGGAATCCTATTGAAACTACATATTCAAGGCCCAAGTCCCACCCAGAGGTTGCCCATTATAACTCTCTCCAAAGAAATCCGCTCTGAGTCCACCTTTTTGGCCTCTCCAATTTCATTTACAGGCTGGAGAGGGTTGATCAGTCAGGAGTCACAACACTGTTGGCTCTGCCTTGGCTGTGATCCTCACGGTGGAAGGTAGGCACCGATTTTCCCAGGGTCACTGCCCAACCAAGGCAGGAATAGTCCCACGTTAACATACCGTCTCCCGTGTGTGCAGGTTCTGTGAGCAAGTTACTCTAGGGAGATGGCTTTTGCAGTGAACTATTAGGAATAAACAAATGTTAATTTCCTGGTGAATACATTTTTGAGCACCTCGTACGTGCTTGGTGTGGAGGAGCATAAACACTTGCATTTATATAATATCAACAAAATGATGTCATGAGATGAGTAGCAATAGCTATGGTCATTAGGCATCTTACTCTGTGTCAGGAACTGTTCTAAGGTATTGACATATCATTAATTATTATTATTATTATTTTAAAGATTTATTTATTTACTTGATCCATTTTAAAACCCCCCTCCCCATTTGCTGTTTTGTGTCCATTCGCTGGGCAATTCTCTGT
>JAQZBX010078746.1:0-14079 GCA_029593785.1 Cabassous unicinctus
ACAGTGATTATAATTTTGGTGTTTGTTAATACATGCACATGCACACAAACATGGATTGCTCATTCTTTTGGCTATTGCACTGATTTCTTCAGGTCTTTGCTTTACTATTTTTGATACACTCATCTGGTCTGGTCCTCTCTATTTCAGATGAGGAATGTCCATATCAAGGAGGTGAAATGACTTGACCAAATTCATGCAGTGAATTAGGAATAGATTCTGATTAAGGGGCTGGTGCTATGCCTTTAAACCCATGCATCCTGTATGAGAGCCACCTGCTGTGCATGGCTATTGAGCACTTGAAATGGAGTGAATCCAAACTGAGATGAGACAGACGTGTAAAATACACACACAATTTTGAAGACAGTTCAAGAAAATGAAAATAACTCATCAACCATCCTTTAAATTATTGGTTTTTGAAATAATATTTTAGATAAACAGGCTTAAATATTGTTGAAATTAATTAATTTCTCCTGTTTCTTTTGATATTTTACATGTGGCTACTAGAAATTTTAAAATTATATATGCTGCCATCATATCTATTGGGCAGCATTGCTAAATAGTACTTGTTTCCTGCTGAATTCCTACCCGAAGTACCATTCTATGTCATCCAATATTCAGTCATTAATAGAGGTTACTTGTTTTTTGTGAATTTGTAGAATTTGTACACCATTTATTTTGGTGGCTTGTTTTGAAACTGTTTGGAAAAGTATCAAAATAGTCTTTATTACTGAAATAACTACCTTGTGTAAGAGATTTAAGAAAACTGTCCATCCCACCAACAAAAAATTGGCATCCCTTCAGGGAGTGGCCAAGTGCCATCTGTCAGGGAGGGCCCGGCACTGGAGATGAGCCCGCAGTGCTGCTCAGAGACACTCAGTACAAGGTGAGCCTTATGTTCGCTTGTGAGTGCTCCGCTTCTCTCTGGCAGTGCTCTGCCTTCTCATTCCGGGTGTCTCCTCTTCTGGAGATGCTACAGGTCACTTCATGTGGTTCCTGGGACTCTTTCCAGGTCCCTCTCCCACCATGTCTCTCTCCACCTACACGGATTCCTAGACTCTGCAACTTGGGGCCTCCAGCTATAGTTCTCCCAAATCTCCACATTCTCACACATCTGGCCTCCTAACCATGCTTGTTCCTCTGCCCAGACTGCCTTTTCCCATTTGGTTCCCTAGAAAATTCTGATTTATCCTCAAGACTTACCTCCAGCATCATTTCTTTGGCTTCATGGACTGAGTTTGGGTCAGGGATGTCTACAGCTTTGCTATTCAAAGTGTCACCCATGGACCACCCAGAATCATCATCACCTGGGGCCTTGTTGGAAATGCAGAACCTGTAATCCCACCCTGGACCTACTGAATCAGAATCTGCTTTAGCATAAGATGCCCAGGTGTTTCAGTTGCACATCAGAGTTTGAAAAGCACCGCCATAGAGTGCCATGTTTGTTATAGCAATGGACGTATCCTGTTGTAACTTTTCGTGAACTTTTCCCATCCTCCGCTAGGCTATAATCTCTTTGAAGTCAGAGTCTGTCGTATTCATCTTTGCACACACAATGCCTAGGAACTTAATCATTATTTAATTAATGTTGTCTTCATCTCTGTACACGCAATGCCTAGGAACGTAATCATTATTTAGTAAATGTTATCTGAAGAGATGAAAAGATGTGTTCAGTGGGAAAGGCCCTTGGAGTCAGTTGTTTATGCATAGGAAGTTGACGTATGCAGGCCAGTGGGCTTGACCAGGGCCGTCACTTGGCGTCACAAGCGTGTCTCATGCGCCCCACGGGGCCAGGCCTGGAGTGAGGTGACTGCGCACCAGCTTAGGCAGCCCCTTGGACTTTGTGCCGAGGCCGTTGCTTCGCTTGGTCTCCCTAGCCTTGGCCCTGTGAAAGCCGATTCACTGAGATGTCTTTCTTTGCAATGACTGCGCTATATATCATTTGGGATAGTTGACATTTTGCAAGGTTTTGAGAAAATACAGTTCTCTCTTCTACAATTCCTTATCCTCTTAGTTCCAAATTGAGTCTTTATTCCATGTGATCTCATTTTATTTATCACAGGAAAGATAAATTTTAGGACCGAGAATTTTTCCATAAGAGGATATCTACAGAAATAACCAGCAATCTTTATAATCTACATCAGGGAACAGGCCATGCTATCTCCATTTAACTAACAATGAGCTTCTCTTGTTCAGCCACATAATGAGTAATCCCGAGCTTTCAGCCTATCTTTAGAGGATAGAATGTTCCGTCATGTGCAGTGTGGGTTTTCTCCCAAGAGGCGAATTTAGAAAAATGCTTGTTCAATTTCATGATAAACGCCATGTTTACAATGGGGGAAATTTAATATTTGGAAAAAATGTGCAGTGCTTTAGTGGAATTTCTCCAGTTGTGTTGCATCTTTCACTTTTCTCCAAGCTCCAATTTAACTCCAATTACTATAAAAGCAAAGCAACAGGCTACAGCAGTTACCACGTTGTTTGAAAACCCGAGGGAAAACACTGTGCTTTCGTGGGCAAATGTAGACATTGCCACACATGTTTTGATTATGAGGAGAGAAATAAATCCTGGAAAATGGTTTTTAGAAATTTCTGAAAACATTCTACCTAAGACATCAATAACAAACCCCTATTAAAGAAAGAATATCAGAACCAACTTTTTTTTTCTTCCTCAAAAGATGTTGCCTTAAAATCTGTATGGCCAAATGGCCTGAAAGTACTTTAGGAAACTAAGATCTCACCACTCACTTGTTTAAATATTTAAAAATGCCACTTTACTTCCTAGCTGCATTTTTTTTCATTTGTATAATTATAGTGTTATTCTAAATCACTGTCATATGGTCTAGGTACATAAATTGGATGTCTCTTCCAAAAGTTAACAGTTATTAGAGTTTATTAACATGCAAACAAAAAGGATTCCAGAAGCAGGGGTGGAGGAGCCTGGGGTCTTTGGAAAGGCATTTGAAAGAGAGATTGGATGAGTGTCTTCACTTGCCAGGGCTGCGGTGACAAAGCACCACCAACTAGCTGGCTTAAACAACAGGGATTTATTGGCTCCTCGCTCTGGAAGCTGGAAGTCCAAAATCAAGGTATTTGCAGGGCCATACTTCCTCTTAAAGGGGAGACTCCATTCCATGCCTCTTCCCTGGCTTCTGACAGGTGGCCAGCAATCCATAGCATTCCCTGGCTTGTGGTGGCACAGCTCAGTCCCTGGCTTTGTCACCTAGCCGTCTCTCAGTCTGTCTTCATCTCTCTTACTATGTCCAGATTTTCTATGTTTATAAGGACACCAGTCCTCTTGAATCAAGGACCCACCCTAATGGAGTTTGGCCTCATCTTAACTAATAACACCTTCAAAGATCTGTTTCCCAATAAATTCACATTCATGGGACTTGGGGTTAGGATTTTAACGTATCTCTGGTGGTGGGGGGGAATGACACAATTCAATCTGTAACAATGGGAAAATCCATTGATAGAGGGAGAAACCTCATTGTGGCGGTGAGAGTTATTAGCCCAATGGGATCCAGCCTTCTGGAAAGATCTGATTGATCAATAATAGAGACACTAAGGCATGGGCATACATATAAAGGTAAAGAGGAGCATTGTCTGGGCTGTGGAAGGACTGGGCAGACCCATAAGGAAACAGCAATTTGACCAGAGTGACCTGACAGGTTAAACCACATACCTGTCATTGACTCTGCTCTAGCTGTTAGCACATGCGTGGAAAGCCAGAGAATAACTTTGTAGTTTAATTTAGCTGTGGTAGCTCTGTCTGCCCTGCTCTGACCTGGATGAAAAGATCTACTTTCCAAGATGCTAAATAACTTAATGTTTTTGTTTGTCTGATAGTGATGGTATTGAACAAAAGAGGAAGAGAAGGTTATGATGGATGGAAGAGGTGCTTCAGCAGGAAAGAGATAGGTAGAGAGGAGAATGTGAGAAAATTTGAATGAAGGGTCGAGTGGAGAGATTATGAGTGATGGTGAAAAATCTAGCATTGGATAGAGTGCAGTGGGTGAGAGAGCAGCACAGCACACTAAAAAATCATTGACACCTTCCTTGTCAATGAGACAAGGAAGCGGAGGGTTCTCATTGGGGGCAATGTAGCTAGTTGTGAAGAAAACCACTTGTCAGAAGACATCACATCTCAATAGATCCTGCGCTACCTCTTGTAAATGGTTGTGGCATTAATTTCTAGATCCTAGGAAAAGTCACTCCATGATTTTAGAGGACATCTTTATTCTTCTCTTTGACATGTCAGCTTCAGGCGATATCTATGAATTCTGTCATGAAAGATGAGGATTTCTTATATTGTCACACCTTTCTTTCCTTCCATGTTCAGTGATATGTTGGTAAATGTTTAACTAGCTCTTTTGGAAAAAAAAGAAAACCTGAGCTTTTAGTGTTTGCCATTATTCCGTGGTGTAAAGACTCCCATGGTGGCTGATTTCAGGCTACCCACACAATGTCACTGTATGCAGAGCTGCAGAGAGGTGAGCACAGTTGGCTCTGGTGAGTTACCAGAGGGAATGGGCCCAGAGTCCTTCCTGCTTTCTGTTCTGTCAGTTCCTTAGTCCTGCAAATGCCTGGGAATATGCTTCATCGGTTTCTGCCTCTTTACAGAGAGGGCTTCCTTTCTCATTCCTCTGTGTAACTGGTTTGAAGTTACTCCAGACATTCTGTACATCAGCTGCTGAGTTTACTTTTCAACCTCATAACCCGGACTGTATTCAAGCTGTCCAGTAGGTCAGCTGTCAATTTCCAGCTGTCTCCAAAAGTTTGTTATTCTTTGGTACTTGTAGAATTTGCAGCAATTACAAGTGACCTTTAATTATTCTCTCCTTTATGAAAACATGTTAGGCTGGGCTTCTTTTGAAAAATTGGGTAATCTTTTTCAAATAAGTGAATAAGAAGTTTTCTCTGATTGTGGAAGAACTGATAGGGTATGGGAGCTGTGAGGTGTGGAAGCTTTGAAACGAGAGGGCTCTGGGTTTGAATTCCTAGCTCTGCCTTCGCAACATGATCCTAGCCAAACTGCTAAATCCTTCTGAAGATGAAGTTATGCATTGATAAAATGGGAATAATAATTATTCTTTGGGATCACTATAAGGGTGAGAAATAATGTAAATAACAATAATTGCTCGATAAATAGCAAATACTTTTATAATAAGAAAGTCTGAGTGAAATGTGATAAATTGTGCTGTTGGGTTAGTTTTGGAAGTTCTTGATTGAATTAACCAAAGAGGTGGAATGACCTCACTCAGTGAATAATTATATTGAAAGCAAGTTTTAAATTCATGCTAATGAGGTCACATAGAGCGTAAGCCAGGAAAACATAAATAACTGTGTGTCCATTATTTCTAGTTCGTATTAACCAGTAATCAGTAGTCGTTTCAACAAGTCAGTGCTGTGGTCCAGAGGGAGGTTCCTGATGGAATGCCAGTCAGTCATGGATAAGGCACACTTGGCCTTAGAGCACGTGAAGAGCAGGTCCTTCTGCCATATGAGGACAGCATGTGTTGTACTAAGGTGACTAGACAATAGCAATTTTGGAGAAAATTACTTGAATTTCCCCAGTTTGGAGCTTTCCTCTGGCCTCTGGAGTCTTTTCTATGTTTGCAGGACATTTCCATTGCAGGAATCACAAGGTTGACTCTTCTTCTCAAGACCCCATTTTTACCACTCAAACTGAATTTTATTTTTGGCTCTCTGAGACCAGGGAACTGGTTCCTTCTTTATTCTGTTTTTTCTGTCATCTACTTCAGTACCAGGAATTTACAGGTACTTGAAAAATGAGTACAAGGTGGCAGGCAAAAGCAAGTAATTCAGTATTCATGAGAAGGGATGCTATTGCAATAGGTTCCTAGCATTGGGACGTCATTGCCTCTCATTCGTAGATCCCTCCATTTAACTCAAGTCAGCATGGGTTTAGGGGCCAAGCTGTATTGTCCATTCTGCATCCTGGAAACAGCATGGAACCCAAGAATGATTTAATAGCATGGCCGTTAGCCAAACACTGCTCACTCATCTGTGACCTCATGCTTGGAAAGGCATTTGTTTGGTTTTTATTTCTTCAACAGAAGACATAAGAAGCCTAGTATATGACAGCATGTCTCCTGAACAGTCCATAACTTCTCCAGTAAAAAACAAAGAAAAGTCTCCTGGTACACCCCTTGTGATTTCAATTCCTGGATTGCTAATCCTAAATAAAAGGAAGGTGGTTTAAGAAATCAATTTCAGATTTTCAAAATTTTCTATTACTGTGTAAAAAAATGAAAGCTTGCTGTCATCATAAAGATATTTTAAAGAGTCTACTTCTGTCTGTGCACCTGTTCACTATAATGTTAAATAATTAAGGAAAAAAGTCTCAGAAATGTATCAACTCCGCTTGCAATTGGAAATAATTGGTCATGGGAGATTATCATCAGCTAATGCCTGAATTTCAGACATATAACCTCTGCAGAAAAGTTTAAAAACAATGAGAAAAAGGCTTTAGCCTGATTTTACAAAAGTTGCACAGGAGACATCAGGGGATACACATTTATCTCCTAAAATAGCTGACCTATTTACTGGTCTCCCTGCTGTTGTTTCAGCTGATTGTGGCAATTATTCAGATCATGTGAATCCATCAAATAATGTTCTTTGACTAAAGTCATGTTAGGATTAATTTCCTCATCATTTGAGATGATTTAAAATACTGTTGGCTGTGGCAGATTCATTAAATACTCTAATTGCATTTAGATCAGTCATCCCCCCACTGCTTGTTTTTCTTTTATATTTCCAACAGAAAACAAAGAGTTCTCTCTTCACCCTGCCCTCCTCTCCCATGCCTTCTTTCAGACCTCTGGTCTGGCAGCTGCAGAATCCATATGGCAGCAAAGTTCTGACTCCTGCAGCTGGTGGCTGTGCTGTCCACAAAGCTCTGGGCTGTGAACTTGATCAAAGATCCTTGTCTCCATAGCAACTGGGGAAGCCTTCAACTGGGCTTCATCATTGCAACTGGGGCAATCAGGAAGTCCTGAGGTTTCATTTTGGAAGATGAGATTGTGGCTACTGTCCATCATCTAAAAGATGTGTGTTCCTGGAAGCACGTACTCTAAATCCCTGAAGGTCAGGGAATAATTTCAGTATATCACAAGTACTTAATATTAGAGGAACTCAACAAGGAATTGCTTACTGAATTGGATATTTCTATTCTCCCAATAATTTCGTTTTAGTGTAAGCCATGTTGAATAGGAGCAAAGTATACCAGTAGAAATTTTATACTGTTCCATTCTTCTAACTCTATAGTGTTTTAAGATAGACCCTATAGTCATGGGAAAAAGAGCTTTCCACCTACTTTCCCCTGATTGTTCCCTGCACGCCTTTGTCTGTCTTCCATGTCTGTGCTTCTCCATATGCCTCTTGATGGTGCTTTGTGCCTGGAATGGAAGTTTCTATGAATTTCTGCTTTTGGACTATAGACGAGGAGTCAAGAGAATGAGGCTTCCCATTAATTTTTCATATAACTTAGTATTAAGTAGACTCTAGGATGCTTAGTACTCTCCTGTATTTACTCTTCAGAAGAGGCTCTCCAGAGCTCTACATTCAATTGCGTTATAGTCCTACCATGGCTGGAGACCTGATTTGGAAGATGCCAACATTTTCTGGATGTGTCCTGTGTGCCAGGCTCTGCTAAGGGCACTGCTTCTTAACCCCCCAACCGCACCAGACCTTTGAACTGGGCAGGGCTAGTTGTTAGCTGGTTTCTTTGGGGAGGCTCCCCTAGTGGTTTAGGACCATTGCCATTGCGTGTTGTCAGTGCCTCTTCTCATTACTTGACACCAGTGCCACACTGGTGGTTAAATATTTTGAATATCACATTTGGAAAGAGGTGGTATTATCCCTGTTTTGTAGACCCCAACCTTACAGAGAACGACACTTCTAGAAAGTTACCATTTCACCCCAATGGCTAAACTGTTTCTGTTCACTTGTGGGAGTGAGTTGTTCGCAGTGGTGTTTCGTTTAGACATTTTTGAGAGCCACAGTGCAAAAATTAAGAAATTAGGTAACTTTCACCCCTTTCCATAACATTTAGAGACAAGGAATTTTTGTATTTTCATGTGCAAATAAAACCCACAAACGATCTGGGGATTATGCGTTTTCATTTCTCTTTGTTCATTCTTGTGTAGTTACATTTAGAAGCAATTGAAGAAGATTTGTGGCAGGTAAGTGAGTAAGACTTTGTGTTATTGATGTAATGTCCAGGTGAGGAACTGACCTAATAATGATGGACAGGTAATCCATATATTCACACTCAGGGAATGCCTTCTGTTCTCTAAAGAAATTGGGCACAGATGCTTTCCACAGCCCCATTTGCTGAAAGGCTGAGAAAATGAAGTGATCCTCTGGTCTAAAGGCAGAATAGAGTCCATTGTCTCACTGAGAACATGCACAGGGAGGTTCAATTTACACGTTTAGATTGATCATTTTATTTTAAGCACAGTAGTACCTGGAGAGTTGATTCTAACCTCTTTCTCCACACCTGATAAGTGGATAAAAGTATGTAATAAATCCAGTTGCTCTGAGATGGAAAAGAATGTGCAAATCGTTGGTATTTTTAGAATATCATTTTACTTTAAATTCCTCATGTGTTCTTGTCAAGTGAACAAAATCCTCAGACAATGTTAAGGCAATTTAAACACAGCCTTTTTTTGGTGGAACTATATATAAGATGGAATCTATAAAAATATTCAAAATGAGAAGTTACCTGCTCTCAGATGATAGAACTAGGATTTACATACTAAACATAAAACCACACTGAAACCTCTGAAATTAACTTTAAGCCATTCAATATGGTCATATCATGTTAGTCATCTACCATGTATGCCAATACTTTTCATACTGCACTTTCTCGTTGCTGAAGAGTGGGAAACACAACCTGGCATTTGACTCTGGAAATTAACAATTCATAAGGTCAAGGGGAAACTCACTCAGAAATGAAATATTTATATTTTTCTTGCTTATTACTTTAAACTGTTCCTTAGCTGTAAATGGTAACTTAATGATTAGTGCTTCTAGTTAGCCTTTCCTATAAAAGAACAAAAATAAAAAGAATAAATTCATGCTGAAGTTTAGCAGCAAGGAAAAATCTATTGTTTACCCTCCCACATTTACTGAGTCCCTCAAGTAGGTAGAAATTGCAGAATCAGAGGCTAACCTTCGGGGAAAAAGCAGTTGCTGAAATGTATGTCTGTGGACTTACTTGCATAGCTATCTTATTTTCGAATGGGGTTATCAGGCACTTGCTCATGAGTTCAGCTACAGAAATGTGTGTTTCTTTTGAGCAGTACTCAGTGTACCTGGAAGAAGCATGCTTTAATCGTCAAGGTGAGGAAAGGCGTCTACGTAGGAGTGGATCACAGGTGGGTAAGGGCCCAAGTAGAGAAACACAACGGAAAATTGAGACCCTCAGTAGCAATTTTAGGAAGTAAAATCAAGAACTTTTGGTCATAGAGAAGCCTGTCGTGGTGCTGAGCCAAGACGGAATCTGGTATTTCCTGATACGGGCACTGGGGAGCCAGATCCAGCCCAAGGATGGGAGGGCGCTGGAGGGGTTGGCTGGGACATGAGAGCGAGTCATGGTCACTATACTGTTATACTGTTAATTACTTTGTAAACCTGAAAATACTTTTTGCTTAGTGGATTTCTGTTTCGGTCTTTCAAATATATGCTTTTAAAATTTTTCTACAGATGACAGTAGAAAACTCTTTCAAGTTTTACAAAACATAATTAATGGAGTAATTATAATCCCAAAACTCTTGGCTAACCAACTAGGCTGGGTACGTCATGTTGTTGCCATCTAAGTGGTGTGGTGGGAAGCCCCTGTTACATGTACACATAGACACACAGAACACGTACATACATACAAACACATACACGTGCCCACACATACACCCTTAGGAGGCAAGACTAATATATGCCCATAACAGTGGACCTCTCATTGTTAGTTCCAAAGCTGTGAGCTTGCTTCCTTCCTTGTAGAAGACCCCGTTTACCCCCTCTTTCCTTTGCAGATACCATCATGCTCCTTAAATCTGGGGGGCGTTCTTCCCCGAGCTGTACTGTACAAAGGAATCAAGAAGCCCAGCCTCCCCATTTCCTTGCTACACCATTCTGCCCAAAATATGCAGAGACCTTTTGCTTTAAGGCAGGGGTTCTTAACCAGGGGTCCACAGACCTGCAAGGGGTCTGTGGAAGGATTTCAGGGAGTCCATGAGCTTGAATTGAAAAGATCAACTTATTATGTTTATTTTCTCTGACCTCCCATGTTGAGTGCCATAAAACTATCTGCCGCCGTGTTCTGAGAATGGGTCTGTGGTTTTCACCTGACTGGCAGAGGGGTCCGTGGAACAAAAAAAGGTTAAGAACCCTGCTTTAAGGGTTTTGATAGTAATAACTATAGGGATTAAAAAAAAAAAGAACAACAGATGAAACATTTGAGAATGTACAGTTTCTAGTCTCACAATTGTCATCAGTTCTTGCTTTCTTTGGGTTTTAGCTGTGACTCCTTTTTTGAGATGCTTTGTGGAAATAGTCAGCTTCCCACTTTCATTATCCAGGGGTGGCAGCTCCTCAAATATACTTTCCCTGTGACTCTGCTTCTTTAGGTATAGTTAAAAACAAACTGTGCTAAGATGAACAATAGATAGACCAGTATTTCAAATGGGTAATTGACATGGCTGGACTCGAGGACAGGTGTAAGTCACTCGAGGTGGCAGTTAAGTCACTGCACAGCTCCCCTCTTCTGCTGGGCTCACGGTAGGAGTTGAGGCATGGTCATGTGACATGGCTTGGCCAGTAAGCTTGACTGGAAGGACCGTGACTCACTTCTGGGTGGAAGCTTTAAAGGGCAGCGCATGATTCATTACGTTTCTTCCATCCTACCCAGTTGGGCACAGCAATACCTGCTGATCTGGGAACCCCTTAGAGTCCCCAAGTGGCCCTAATGAGTAGAGTCCCTGTATGTTGGTCAGGGAGCGTAAGTGAATAATAAATTGTTGTATTCAGCCATTAGAATTTTAGGTTTGTCTGTTACACAGGGTAACTAAGCCAAATTGACTGGCACACTATCCTGTGGAACTTCTGCCCTTGTAGTCGATGCTGTAGTGTGCTGTTCAGAACCCGCTTCAGGGAGAGGCATCATTCCGGCAGCTTCTGGGAGGGTTGCGTGCTGGCATCACAGCTGCACTTGTTGAGGGACACTTCACTGTTTTAGCCTTCTCCCCGTCCCTGGGAAGAGCCCACACCCCAGTACTGGCCAGGTAGTGTAAGAAACATTCCATCCCCTTACCTCAATCCCAGATAGCTCTAAAGGGCCACCCCTGCTCCAGAGTCCCCCATGGGATCACCTGAAGCTAGCCTGCAACTGCATCTCAGTTCAGCTCTCCTCTCTGCTCCATGCTACTCCCCTCACATGTCCTGACCCTGCCAGCTGCACTTCCTGCATGCACATCTCCACAGCAGGATGTTTCCCTGGCAAGCTGAGCTAAGAAAGTCCTATACAGGAATGATCAAAATTTTGGCTCCCCCACCCACAACTGGCTAAAGGAAAAATGATCTGTTAAGAAAGCTTAATCTCATAATATACTAAGTAACATTGAGCTTAGTGAGACGTAGTTTAGGTTAAACGTTATGTACGTAATGGCTGAGAACAGTGTTCTTTTTCTAAGTGATGCCGCCACCCAGCTTTGGAAACTATGGCTCTCAGCTGAGCCATGGGAATAAGCCAGGGTGGGTGCTGGGGTTATTTCAGTGTACTGGCTAACCCGCTCTGTAGATGGAGGCTCACATAAAAAGAAGGAGGTTTAAACCATGGCATGAGGAGAGCTTGGGTTTGATATGGGCACAGATTATAAACTTTGCAAAAGTTTTGTTGAGGGTGCTTTTGGAATCTCTTTTCTTTGGAACGTTCAACTGGGAATAAAACATCATCTATCCTGAATGATGTAGGTTTATTACTTTCTGACAACAAAAGAAAGAACTCAGTGGATGGCCTTATAAAGACATCTTCAGAATTAAAATACCAGTTTAATTGTGATATATCTGTTGTGTCACATTCTTTAGAAATGGTTTCAGTTTAAATCAAGACGAAGGACTTCTACTTGAAAAGAACTTCCGGTTGTAATTCCTGCAACAACTTCCCTAAATTTCTCACTTTGTTTCCTCTGAAAACCAGTAGCTAACCTATTGCCATAAGGTGCAAAGAATTTCCACTAATTACATCTCATAGAATTAGCTAGAATACCACCTGTCTTTTGGCCTATATGAAGGTAGGTGCAAAGATCTTTCTTCTGCCACTTCTCTCTCATCAGAAAGGCAGAACCTCCAAAATAAGACTGAATTATGCCTTTTCAAGGTAGCTATAAGCCCCCATGTCTTGATTTGGGACCTGGACCTCTGAAATACTGGACATGAAGAGACTTGAGTAGGGGGCTGGTGGTGACAAATAAAGCAGAAATGTATTCTGAGGATGGCAGTTGTTCATGGACTCCTTTAGTACAGTTTGGGGCTCTGGATGTGGAAACCCAAGAGGATCCCATTTCAGGATAGCAAGCAAGTGGGAGGTAAAAATCCGCTATACATTTAGAACCAGGAGCTAGGAATATCAGTCAATTGATCTTAATGTAACTAAAAGAGCAGAATTTGAACAATACTCGAAGTTGACATAGAGTGAACAGAGCTAATAGTCCAGGACTGAGCACACGACTGCAGCCAGACCAATGACATTTCTACCCGGAGCTTATGCCAAGATTTCAGGAGAGAGGAATCTCTGTGTGAGAACTGAGTCTGGAGTTATTGGCAGCCATCTTTATTTCCATGTGGAAAGTTTACTGGGAATAAACCTAATAATAAAGACAAAAGAAGAGAGGGGAGCAAGGGAAAAAAGATGGTCTAAATGGCAAGGTTTGACCCTGGATACTGCAACCTTCAATATATGAGTCAATACGTTTTGGGGGGTAGAGTTTATATTAAGTGAGTTTGGTTTTTGTCATTTGTAGTTGAAATAAGTTCATATCATCTCAGCTGTTCCCCTAAAAAACTGGCATGGAAGATAATAGAGATTACACTTCCAGATTTTCAAGAAGAGAAATGCTTTATGACTTAAGAATTTTAAACCAAACTCAGTTGACTTTTTCAAGTGAAATCCTAGGGGAAGACATTCTTTGATAAGCAGGACCCAGAAATTATAACTTGATGTCTTAGTCCAGTTTATGAACATGGCTTCAAGCTACAGAACTTGGTCTGGTTTGCAGATCTGGTGAAGGACGAGTTCCTCCATCTGCTTCGAGCAGCCTAAGATTACCTGCTCTGCTCACAACCCCCTTTTGAGGTGGTCAGAGGGAGTCGTGTGTTATAACATGACCCTGTGACACTGGTCACAGTTGTTTGAACCAGGGTTGGAGGCTTCACACAGATGCAACCTTTTCTGCTTGATTTATGTCTCTACCCACAATCAGGCCTCTAAACTGAGTGATAACTGGTTTACCTATGAGATATTATTAATCACAGAGAAGGCAGAAGCCATGAAGTCAGAGAAGACATTCAGCCACCAGGACACTTGACAGCAAGTGACAAACTTATCTGGAGATGTTTGAAGTTGAAAAGGGAATTGTTTTTTGCTAAATCTGCTCAAGCTGATACCATAAAATGAAAAATTTTTTAGGAGATACCAGGGATTGAACCCAGGACCTTGTACATGGGAAGCAGGCACTCAACCACTGAGCTACATCTACTCCCCAAGGATTGGTTTTTAACAATGGTGATTTATTAGCTTACAAGCTTATAGTTCTGAGGCCTTGAAAATACCCAAATCAAGCCACCATCAGGATGATACCCCCTTCCTGGCTGCCTGCAGGCCTGAACTCCTCTGTCACATGGCAAGGCACATGGCGGCATCTGCTGGCCTCTCCCTTCTCTTCCGGGTTTTGTTGCTTCTAGTTTCTTGCTTCCACAGCTTTCTTTCCTCTTCATCCGAATTTCATTGTCTTATAGAGGACTCCAATAAGAGGATAAGACCCACCCTGAGTGAGGTGGGTCACA
>JAQZBX010078747.1:0-14094 GCA_029593785.1 Cabassous unicinctus
AAAAAAAAAAAAAAAAAAGACACTGGGGAAACATGTGGAAGAAAATGTCACTGTACCTACAAGAAACAGATCTTACAGTGATGAAAGACATAATGCCTAAAAAATTTTTTTATTATTTAAATTTTTTTTTAAATTCGGATTTTATATGTTATTTTAAAAACTATCACTATTATTTCATTTTCTTATTATTTATTTGGTTATTTTCTTGGCTTCATCTTTGGAGAGGTTTTGGATTATGGAAGGGTCACAACTGTGGCAGGGGAGGATCATTGGTGTGGGGTGTTGGTGATGGGGTGATGCATGAGGGGTTTTTATCTGGTACATTCCTCTAAGGCATATGAATGTGCTCAAGTGTTCATGAGGCATTGTCAAAGTGGGTGGAGATCCATACAATAACTGAAAGAATATTGAATTCCTCCTGGGGAGTTCTGCTACATTCTCTAGTGGGAAGGCAAGAATCCCCTGAGTACAGGCCTAGTGAAAGAGGATGGACCATTGAGCCAGGGACCTTGATATTGATAATTGTGCTTATGAAACTTTTCTTTTGAATTTGAGACTTAGCCTAGTGTTATATGTTGCCTAAAGAGTTAAGCCTCCTTGTTGCTCAAATGTGGACTCTCTCTAAGCCAAACTCAGCATATAAACACACTAGTCTCCCCCTGGCATAGGACATGACTCCCAGGGATAAGCCTTCCTGCCACCGATGGATTATTACCAAGCACCAACTAGCAATGCTCCTGGAGAAAGATCTTGACCATAAGGGGAAAATGGTAAATACAAATGAGTCTTTATGGCTAAGAGATTTCAAAGTGAGTTGGGAGGTCATTCTAGACTTCACCTTATGCATGTCTCAGCTAGATCTCATTGACTGCCACAAACAATGGGACTCCTGTGGGTTCTAGAGACATCCAGACACAATAGGCAAAGCTGACAGCTCAGGAGTTTGGCACCCTGTCAGTGGGCCTTACTTTGGAATTGATGCTCACCAATGTGACAGAGTTGGACTTATTTGTGGTTTCCCTACACATGGCTCTTCTGCCCCTTCTACTTGAACCTATAATTAGTACTATACTTGATAGGTGTATGTCCAAGAGATTTAAATCTTTGGTCCACCCATGTGCCAGTTGGGCCCTGAATCTCAGCAGAGTTGCAACACCTATTCTCCAGTTCATTGGACTCACCCAGGACAACCAACAAGGTGATGATGATGGACAGCCCCCCCTCCCAAGGGACAGAGAGTCTGCAACTACAAGAAAGATAGTTACATCCATCTGCCCAATGGGATCTAAGCCTCCTCTCAATTAGAGGCAGATTGAGCATCACCATCTCCAAATCCCCAGGTTTGGGGAATAAACAATGGACTAAAGTAGACTACTATTATTCTACTATAGACTTATTGTTATTCTAGCATTGGAACAACTTGTATCATTGATATAAAGGCAGTGCCCACCAGAGGCTCTGAGGGGAGGGAGAGGGAAGAATAGGTGTAACATGGGACATTTTTGGGACATTGGAATTGTCCTGCATAATGTTGCAGTTACAGATACAGGCTATTATATATTTAGTTATAACTTACAAAATTGTGTGGGACAGACTGTAAAATATAATGTAAAGTATAGTACACGGTTAGTGGCAATGCTTCAGTATGTGTTTATCAACTGTAACAAATGTACCACACTGAAGAAAGATGTTGTTGATGTGGGAGAGTGTGGGAGGGGGAGAGAGTGGGACATATGGGAATCCTCCATATTTTTTATTTAACATTTATGTAATCTAAAGTTTCTTTAAAATAAAAATAAAAAAAGAAGAGTGTCTCCCTCAAGGGTAAGAGTGAGATCGCTATGAAGTTGACATAGCTACACAGGAATAGAAGGGGCAGTAACATCTTAGACTGACAAAATATAACATTGCACTAGCTGGCAAAGGAGAAATGTCTAACAGTTCTGGCTCCAGTATCACAAGTTTGTTGGAAAACTCTAAATACAACTCAAATTGTCCAACAAACTTGAAAAAATATATAGTGATAAATATGTTGATAGCATAGCAATAATATTTTCATATAGTATGGGTCTTTACCTTTATCTTCCTGCTGTATTTGAATGATCATAATGTGGTTTTGTAAGATTTGGTAGTGAAAGAACCTTTACTCTACATTTAGAAACCTTTCTTCAAAAACAGTAACAATAAATTATGTGCTGCAACATGAAATAGTTTAGCATTGGAATATTAAAATATTTAAACCTCTAATTTGAAGATCTTTATTTGCTATATCCGTCTATTAAAAACAAAGAGTGGGTGTGTTTGTCCCTATTAGTTCAGTTTTAAACTGTGGCAGTTTGAGATTATTTTATGAACTCCAAAAAGAGAAAGATTATGTTGTAAACTAATCTGTTCCTCTGGGTATGATATCCTTTGATTGCATTAAATTCAGCTGAGGTGTCTTTGATTAGATTATCAGTTAAAAGTAGGGCTTTTGAATGTCAGTGGGCATGACTCAGGTTGAGTCCCTGCCCCCTTGCTGGGTCTAATATAAACTGACACTTACACAGACAGAAAGACACACAGGGAAGAGATAACTCTGTCATTTTTTCATCCCGCCATGTGACAGAAAGAAGACAGCTGAAACAGCTGAAGCCCTGGGGAGAGATGAATCATTTTGCCTGAAGAAACAAGGCTTATGCCAGAAGGGAGGGGGACCCAGAAGAAGCCATGAGGGGAAAGAGAAACCTTCAAGCAATCGGCAGCCATCTTGCTTCACTATGTGGCAACACACCAGAATCAACAATAGCTGACTTTGATAAGAAAGCATTTCTGCTGATGTCTTGATTTGGCCATTTGACTCTTTATAAAAGACAAAAGATTTCTGGTACTTTGCATCAACACCCCTTTGGCAGACTAATACATAAACAAACCAGGTTTGTTTTCTATGCTAAAGCCTTTAGGAGTACTCTAAAACCAAAAAAATATGCATGCATATCAATTCTTTAATTTTTTAGGGATTTCCAGGCAATAGATTGAAAATTAGAATGTTGCTTGGGATACTGAGTGAATTACCATTCCTAAGTAAAAGTAGTGGTATATTCTTTTAGAAAATATCCTAAGGGCCTAAAATTTGTCTTAAGAGCATTGTAGGGTCCCTTTTCAGGAGAGCAATCTTGAAATGTACACCCTTCAAACATGAGTGACAAGAAAGGATATTTGTTTAATAGACTATATACCTCCTGAAAAGATTAAAATAATTTAAGTCACCAAATCTCCAGCAATCTCATCTGACCTTTCCAACCTTCCAAAAATTACCTAACAATCAAATGTTTCAGTGTCTACCTACACTGGCTGGGTTCCAGAAACATCCCTCTCATTGGTCTTAAAAATTCACTATCTAAGCATGAGCATTAGCTCATGGATTTGGACTTTTAAAACTTAGACACCTTGGGAACAAAGCATAAACAAAGTCATCCTTTATTTAATTTTTGTCTAAATATGATTCAAATATTTTCCTGATAAAGGAAACAGACAGAAGAGATGAGGATACCTTTGGGAGACTGGCAAATGAGCATATATGGTGGGAAAATTGTTTTAAAATGAGGAGAGGCAGGGGTTAAAACACCAAAAACTGACCTCATATTTGTCTTTATTTGTGTTTCCTTTCCAAATCCCAATACCACCACCTGGTAGCAATAATGAAAATAATGATATCTAGCATGTATATCATCCATAATAATAGGAACAAAAATTTATAGAAACCAGCCCAGCAGAAAACTAAAGATAATATGATTTTGACAGTTTGAAGCAGAGTGGACCCCAGAAGATTGTGTCCTTAGAGCTAATCCACTCCTGTGCATGTAAACCAATTTTAGATGGGAACTTTTAATTAGACTCAGTTAAGGGAACTTCCTTTTGATTAGATCATTTCAAAAGGGCATGGCTCAGGGTGGGTCTTTATCCTCTTACTGGAGTCCCTTATAATCAGAGGACTAGAAAGCCACAGGTACAGAAAAAAGCTGTGGAGACAGAGAGGAACACAGAAGCTGAGAAAAAAGGACTGCTGAGGAAGCCAATTTAGCCAGAAGCTAAAAAGGGGAGAGGGGAGAGATAAACAGATACTGCCATGTGCCTGATTGCCCACAGCTGCAGCTTAGTGAGAAAGCATCTTTGATGACTTGAGAAAGCCTTGATTTGAAAACTTCCATGGCCTCAGAGCTGTAAGCTTTAAACCTAATAGATTCCCATTACAAAAGCCAACCCATTTCTGGTATATTTCTCCCAGCAGCTTTTAGCAAACTAAAACAGGAACTGGTACCAGGAAATTGTGATATGTGCTTGTAAGAAAATAACAAAAATGTTGAAACAGTTTTATAAATGGGTAAGGGGTAGAGTTTGGTAAATTCTGAGAGAATTATGAGATTCTTGATAGAAAAGTCCTAGATTGCTTTGAAAGGACTGTTGGTACAAATATAGATGCTAAAGAAACTTCTGATGAGGTCTTAGAAAGAAATGATGGATGTGTTATTGCAAACTGGAAGGAAGGCAGTCTTTGCTTTAAAGTGGCAAAGAATTGGCAAAATTGTTAGATGGAAGGTGGAGTTTGAAAGTTACAAGTTTGGATATTTAGCTGAGAAGATTTACAAACTAGATGTGGAAAGTGTGGCCTGGTTCCTCCTTGCAACTGATAGTAACCGTAAGAGGGAAGGGATAAAATGAGAGCTGGACTCTTGGGCACAAAGAAACCAGAAATTGATGGTTTGGGAAATTCCAAGCTTCTGGAAAAATGAGTTCCCAGGGAATAGTGACACATGTGAGGATTTAATTGAACATAGAACCAGCCAGTCTTTTCAGTTTGTCAGAATTGGAAATGTAGTTGTCCAGGAAGGATTTGTGAAAGGCCTTACTGTCCGATGGGTTGGAACCCTGCTTTCTGCATGTGAAACCAAGTTTTTTTGTAGGATCTGTATGAATGGAACTTCTGCCAACCTGGACTAAAAGGGACAGAAAAGGGGAGATTGAAGAAAAATTATGGCAAAGGCAAAACTATGGAAGCTGAGGTCTGGACTAAAAACATCTTCTTGAGCCCAGAGAGGGGCCCCACCCATGAATGTAGAAAGTGTAAGTATGCCCCAAAGCTTGGAGATGGCAGGCCTTCCACCACATTGTTCAAGAATAATTCAGCCACCCCAGACTTCAGAGACGGTAGTGCACATTCCTTGGGGATTGGGGAGAATTTGGCCACCACCCCACTGTTCTGAGGGGCTAGGCCATGCCCCAGGGTTTGGGGAAATTTTGGCTGCCACTCCACTGTGATAAGGGTGTTGTGCTTGTGTCCTGAAGATTGAAGAGTGCCTGGCCATCACCTCAGTGTCCTCAGAGGGTGAGACCTAGAGTTTGGCCACCACACAGATGCTTGATGAGGGAGTAGCTGAGAACATGGCCAATGGGCAAGCCCTTGGACAGGGTGGGACTGCTTCTCCATTGGGCCCTGAGGAAAAGAAACCATGGTTCTATAGATGTCTCTCAGATTTGAAATCTAATGGAGTATGCCTTGCAGATTTTCAGAACTGTTTCAATCCCATTACCCCTGATTTCCTTCCAGTCTCTCCCTATGGTAATGGGAACATTTATCCTGTGACTGTCCTTCCTTTGTATATTGAAGCAGATAACTTGCTTTGCAAGTTTCACAGACCCACAGGTAGTAGGGAAATTTTTGTCCCGGGACCTACTCACTATATGCCTATAACGGATTTTGATAAGATGCTGTACTTAATACTGTTACTGAAATGATTTTTAGTGTTTAAAATATTCTGATGGAATGAATATATTTTGCATTAGGAATGGACATGACTTTCTGGGGTCCATAGGGTGGAATGTGGCACTTTGAAGCTGAGTTCACCCCAGAAGATCATATCCTTAGAGTTAACCCATTCCTGTACATGTAAACCTATTGTAGATGGGACATTTTGATTAGACTCACTTCAGTAAGGCATGATCCAGGGTAAGTCTTGATCCTCTTACTGGAATCCTTTATAAATGGAGGAATAAAAAGCTGTGGACACAGAAAAACTGCAGAGACAGAGAGGAACAAAGAAGCTGAAAGAGAAGGACCAGGTAGCCAAGGAAGCCACTTTAGCCAGAAGCTGAAAGGAGGAGAGGGGAGAGACATGCAGATGCCACATGCCTGATTTCCCACAGCCACAGCTGGGGGAGAAAGCATCTCTGATGATGCCTTGATTTGGAGACTTTCATGCCCTCAGAACAGTAAGCTTTTAAACTAATAAATTCCCGTTGTAAAAGCCAACCTATTTCTGGTATATTGCTCCCAGCAACTTTTAGCAAACTGAAACAGTGATGTTCAATTTCATGTATCAACTTGGCTTGATTATGGTGTCTAGTTTTTGGTCAAGAAAGCTCTGGCCTGATTGGTACTGTGAGGATATTTTATAGATGGATTTTCATCAATAGTCATTTGATTGCATCTATGGCTGAATGCATCTACATTCAACAAAGGAGATTGTCTTCAGCCATGAAGTGAGTCTTCTCATCCAATTATTTAGAGCTCTTAAAACCAGAACTGAGGATTTAAGAAGTCAGAAATGAAGAATTTCTATCTGTACTTCAGCCAGCCAGCTTTCCCTAGAGAAATGAAGTTCATCTTCACTGGAGTTACCAACTTGCTGCTTCTCTTGGGGAACTGATTCTCATCTTCACTGGAATTTCCAACTTGCTCTCTGCCCTATGGAATTCAGAAATGCCAATCCCCAAGGTCATGCAAGCCAATTCTTATAATAATAAATTTCAATATTTACTCTCTCTTTCTCTTTGCTTCTCACACACACACATACTCATACACACATGCACATATATGTCAGTTCTGTCTCTGGAGAACCTAAATACAGATTTTGGTACCAGGAGTGGGGTGCTGCCATTGCAAATACCTGAAAAGTGGAAGCAGCTTTGGAATTTGGTAATTGGAAGTGGGAGTTGAAAGAATTTTGAGGTGCTTGGTAGAAAAAGCCTGATTGCTTTGAAGAGAATGTCAGTTAAGATATAGATATTAAAGTCATTTCTGGTGAAGTTTCAAAAATAAGTGAGAGCCCCATAAAAAGTTTGTATTGTCTTAGAGAACACATAATCCATCATGAACAGAATGTTGGTAAGAATATGGATGTTAAAGGTTCTTCCAGTAAGGTTTTAGAAGGAAATGATAAATGTGTTATTGGAAAATGAAGGAAAGGTGATCCTTCTTATAAAGTGGCAAAGAACTTGATAAAAGTGTGTTCTGATGTTGGATGGAAGGCAGAACTTGTAAGGAATGAAGTTGGATATTTAGCTGAGGAGATTTCCAAGCTAAGTGTGGAAGGTGCAGACTGGGTTCTCCTTGATGCTTATATTAAATGAAAGATGAAAGAGATAAACTGAGAACTTAGCTACTAACAAAGGAACCAGCAATTGATTGATGATGGAACATTCCTATCCTGTCCAGATAGTGTGCTTTGAGACTAATGTCAGTAGCAGCAATATCAGTGCCTTTCCTGAGCTCCTGGGAGGTGAGCCCATAGAGAACAGGGGTGTCTGTGAGAGTGTGATTAAATGACTTGTTGCTAAAGAAGGTGAGGCTGAACATGGATCTAGTCAACCAAATCAAAGGAAACCAGGATTGGAAATGCATCTGTCCAGGAAAGAAGATCTATTAAAATTTATTTTGTCTGATAGTGTGGACTCCCTTGAACTGCATGGGAATCTAAGTTTTATTTTTTAGAATTTTGTATGACTGGAAGCACTTTCAGTCTGGACTTAATAGGGACAAAAAAGGATGAATTGAAGGAAGAGTGACTTGAAGGGCAGAACCACAGAAGCATTGGTCTGGACAGAAGAGATCTCTTCTGGCCAAGAGAAAGGGTCCATCTATGTGTGTGGAAGGGGCAGGTCCACCCCTGTGCTTAGAGGTAGCAGGCCTTTGCTGCTGCACTTAGAGGGGGTAAAGCTTCTGCCCCAATGTGGGAAGAGTTCAGCCACCACTGCAGAGCATGGAGAGGGTGGGGAAGCTTTGGGGAAGATCATAGCTGCTGTCCCATTGCTTAGAGTGTGTGACTGTTGTTCCAGAAGGCCCAGAGCACAGAGCATCAATCTACAGATGACTCTCAGACCTTGAAATCTAATGGAGTTATCCCTGGGTTTGATCCCACCTTGTATTTTGGAAGCAGATAACTTGTTTTCCTGATTTCACATGTCCACAGATGGAGAGGAATTTTGCCCCAGGATGAACCATATCCATAATTAATTTTGATAAGACTTTGGATTTAAGTTGTTACCTAAATAAGGCTTTTTGGATATTGGGATGGGTGAATGTATTTAGCATGCAGGAAGAACAAGTCTTTTTGAGGTACAGAGTGTGGACTTTGATAGATTAATTCAATCTATCTACCAATCTACCAATTGTGTACTCCAATTTAAACATGTTCTTAATCTTAATCCACTTCCTGTAGGTTTGAACTCATTGTAAATAGGACCTTTGAAGATATAATTTTTAGTTTAAAAATTACAGCTGAAAGAGGGTGGGTCTTAAACCAGATTACTGAAGGTCTTATAAAAAGAACCTGGAAGTCATAAAAGAGCAGAAAGTAAAGAACATTGCCATGTGACAGGAGGCAGAAATACAAGTCAAGGATCCCTATGTATTGCTGGCAGCCAACACCAGGATGCTACCAACCTCAGGAGAAAGCATGGTCTTGCCAATGCTTTGGTTTGGACTTTGGGCCTCTGAAACTGTAAGTCAATAGCCTCTTGTTGTTTAAGCCAAACCAGTTTGTGCTATTTGTGGTAGCCCCTCTTGCAAACCAAGACAGAAAATGGTGTTTCCCACCCACCCCCTCAAGGTTGCCTATTTCAGCTCAAGAGTGCAAATATCTCTGAGGCAGTAGGTGTGCTTATGCCTGCTTTATTCAATGTTTATTGTAATCCTGCCATCTCATAGAACACCTGCTGATTTTACTTTAGAGAGCTAGAAACTCTTTGAATTGAATGTTTTTATAGTTCTTTGTGTGTGTGTGTGTGTGTATAATTATATATATATAAAGGTGTTTTTGCTCAATTCTTTTATAGAATCAAATATTTTCTGTTTGGATTTTTCTCTTCATATTATCTTATTTTAGACATTTGAGGGAGAAAAAGGGAAAGCAAAGGGACTAAAAAATGGAGAAAAAAGAGTGGTAGAGATGGGTAAGGGAGGTATAAATGTAGTGTGAAGCTGACTCTTGGCCAGCTGGTTCTGCCATATTCTTTAAGGTTCAGCCACTTTTATCCAAACCCCTCATTGGCACCCTGGGCCACTGGCCCATAGTCAAATGCCTCACACCTGTCAGGTATTTACTTGTTCTTTGCTTATTTTCCCAGAGCCCCATGGCAAAAACCAACAAGAAGATTGCTGGGTTATATTAAAAGATAGCTTTGCCCATTTCCCTGGACCCAGGTGCATATATTTTATGCAATCTCTGGAATCGATGCCCAATTTTTGTTTTTATTTTAAAAAAATAAATTTTGAGGAGAGGTAGGATTAGGTGTTATAAGGACATGATGGTGGACAGAGCTCTCTGGGGTCAAGCAGAGGCTAGAATTACCCATTGTTTCAATGTCCAGACTATTCTAACATTTTCAGTATGTAAATGCCTGAAGAAAATGCCCTGGGTGATTTAAATAAGGTAAATTATTCTCTGGAGTCATAATTATAAAACTAAGTTAGAAAATATATAATTTTTAAAATTTCTTTTAGAGAATATATTTTGAGAGACTTAAAAAAGAATCAGACTACAGTTTTTCTCTGGGTGGATATTTAATTCATTTGTTGTTAGCTCTAGCACTAGGAAACTAACTAACCTTAGGGGGCAATTTCTTAAAATAGTCAAGTTTTTGGAAGCTGGAGAGAGAGGAAAGAAAGCAGACTTGATTGCTCAATGTAGAACTAAGTAAAAAAGGATGTTATCTGCAATTAACTACAAAGCTTGATTCTAAAGGAAAAAGTAATCAAAGTAGACATTTTTTAAGAGATGAAAACACTACTGGGAGCTCCACAGGGTATGGGATTTCTAAGAGGGCAGAATCAATTCATTTTTTCTTGTATCTAAGCAGTATTCAGCTTTCAGCTATTTTATGGGAATGTGGGGAATACAACTGCTGAGAACATATTTAAAAATTAGAATAAACCAGATGACCCCAGAGGTTTCATCTCTCTTTGTTTCCCCTCTTTTTCCTCCATTGTGTTTTGCAAATAAGTTATCACCACAAGCCAAAAATGGAAATGAAATATCACAATGCAAGCCTTCATTAAAAATCAAACAAAATCCAATTGCTTGCAGTAGTCATGACAAGATTTATGATTAACTGCTAAGTAACTCAAAAGAAGGATGACAAATGGGCTGGGTGATAATCTAGGGGAAGAAAATGCCAACTAAATAAACAAACAGTCATTTTGAATTCGAGTTAGAAATGCTGCAAAGGGAATAATGCTTATATTGGGAAAAAATACACAAGCAATTTTTTTCTCATAAAATGAGAGCAAGTATTATACTTACCAGAATTTGCAGGACATCTTTTATTGATGTGTGTCCTCTTAACATCAGTTAGGAAAGCTGGAGATGGTCAAACATATGGCCTATTACTTGGTGAAGCCATATCAGAGACAATTATGAAAAAGGAGGGAGATTTGTTTCATGTTTCAGGAAAAGGAGCATAGCACAGTCTCCCCTTTCACACAGGCTGACTGTCCTTGAATTTATCATACCTTTTGCATAGGAGTTGAGGCATAAGTCTTCAAGTAAGCTCTCCTAGGATGCTTTATTAGGAGCAATTGTGATAGTCCTATGATTTCTTTAATGTTCCAGGGCCTACTCAGAATTTTCAGTCTATCAATGAAAAGACATAAATTCTAAAAGCAAAATTATGATTAATATATCCAGAAAAATGTGGAAGTTCAGTGGCATCTGCCATCAATAATAGTGTATTTGCTTATTTTCATTATTTTTTCCAAATTTCAAAATGCTGATAGAAAGAATCATTACAGTTTCTTATCTCTTAACAGCAGAAACAGCAAAGAAGGATTTTTTCCTGCTCACTCTTTCCTAGTTTCCCATCATTACTCTTGCCTTACAATCCAGGAATTTGGCATATATTATTATCAATGCTTAAAACATAGGGATGAGACCACATACTTTTCCCCTTAACTCCTGCTGAGTGTTAAAGTCTGCTATCCCCTTTCAAAGAAAGGGGACTTTGTTAGGAAATAAGCTATCCTACCTCATGGACTGGCATATAGCCTCTGTAGAAAATGATTCTGCTGACAAATATAGTGGCTGTGAAGTTACAGGGTAGGGAATAAATTAGAAGCTGTCTTTCCATTGCAATCCGTTAAAGCTATTGAGCATTCAATGCTTGGTAAATTTACAGGTGGCAGAAAGAAAAGATTAATTGTTTTGTTTTATTTATGCCTGGAATGTAACTGAGGACAGAGTAATTTGATTCCCATCAGTAATCTGTTTCCTTTTGTCATTTCCCAACACCTGTCATTCTGCTAATTCATCCTTCTGTTTATAAATGTTAAGTGTTTGAAGGAAAAACATCTACTTTTTATTCACTTATATTGAGCTGGTAACTTGGGAAACTTTCCTCTTTGCATTTGATTCACCCTTAGTAGGAAACACAAGACATGTTCTAAAAGACTGCAGCCTACAGCAGGAATTCTCTTTTTCTTTCCTTAGTTAGGTGACAAGATTAAGAAATGTGTATAGCGAAAGGGAAAGAAGAAAGAAATAGCAACTACTACAAAAACTTCATCTTTTCACCATTTTCTCTGGACCTAACCATTGTTTAGGATCTAGCAGTAAGGATTTTTTTAATAGATGTGAAAAGATAATTCTTTTTTTTTTTTTTGTCTTCTTTATCTTTTTTTAAAATAGGGCAGAATTCTATGATTGTCTTCCTTTTTTTTCTGTCTTAAAAATTGTAGGGTAGAATTGTATGCTTCGATTTATAGCATTTAAATTTTAAAATAATACCAAGGATGCCAAGCATTATGTCTGCCAATAATTTTCATTTTAACTATGTATCATGTTCATAAAGAATGTGCCTCGCCCATAAGAGGCAGCCCCTATACATTATATGTCTTTGCTCAGTTTGCTACTGCTACATAGCCAAAAAGTGTTATAACTGTTCACACCATAGTCTTGGTATTACCTAATTATAAAGCTTTTCATCAAAGGATAAATGTCCTAAATGTGAAGATTGGAGGGACCTTCTCAATCTACTGAGATTCCACAAACAATTCATCCTTCTCTAAAAGCAAGGCTTCCTCTGCCAATCTTTATGCAGGTGAAATAATTATTTCACAAAATTGCAGTTATGACTTCCTCCTGAGGACCATAGGCTATCCCAGGTTGTATATCCAACTTAAAGGTTTCTTTTCTTTCTTTTTTTCCTTCTGAAGGTGTTTTTTTAACCCTCATTTTAAAAAAAATCTCTGGGTGAGCATAACCATCAACTTCAGATATGGAACAGGATGGGCTGGGGGAAGTGGAGAGAGATGAAGGTGTCCAGATAATTGAGGTCACATCAAAAAAGTTCTGGTGTGATATAAGATATTTGGGTATTATTCTAGAGTCAATGGGGAGCAATAAAACATTTTAAATTAGCAAGTGACCAAATTTGCATTATAGATGTGACAGTTTCAAGTTCTTTTATCAATCCCAAGAAGGGAAAGATTGTTTTTGAACTAATCCATTTCTGTGAAATAAGACCCTTTTGACTGGACTATGTCAGTGAGGTGTGACTCACATTGAATCCCCGCCCTCTTGCTGAGGCTAATATAAACTGAGACTCAGAGAGAGAGACACAGGAAAAGGGACTCTGCCATTTTCTATCCTGCATTGTGAGAGAGGACTCCAGGGTCATTTAACCACAAAGTCCCCAAGAGGCTGGGCCCGTTGAGCTGTTTAAAGCTAAGGAGATGACCATTTACCTGGGTGCCTACAGCTGAGCTCAAGGAAAGACGGCCAGAGAGTCTCAAAGAGCCAGACCCAGGGAGAGATGACTAATCAGCCACATCTGAGTTCAAGGAAAATGTAGAGAGGGACTGGCAGACCTGCCATCTTGCCTGATCACCACGTGGCAACATGCTAGAATCACCAGCAGCTGACTTTGGTGAGAAAGCATCTCTGCTGATGCCTTGATTTGGACATTTTATAGTTTCGGAGCTGTAATCTTTTACCCTCAAATAAATCCCCTTTATAAAAGCCAACCCATTTCTGGTACTTTGCATCGGCAGCCCTTTGGCAAACTAAGATAATAAATTTCAGCAGCAGTGACATGATAGTTAAGAAGAAACCAAGGCCAATAGCAGGAAGTCTGCAAAAAGAAGCTGCTGCAGCAATCCAGGCAGCTTATTTGGGGAGATTAGATTAAGAAAGCAATAATAGGGAACAGAGAGAAACAGGATAGATTCTAATATAATGATCATTTAATATGATAAACATTTATTAAATAAGAGTGGTAGCCACTATGCTATAGGATAAGAAGGAGGAATAACCTTCAGGTTTCTGACTTGTGGATTTGTAAGGTGACCAGGTTTCTGACTTGTGGATTTGAGGATGAGGTGAAGAAAATCAGTCATGAGTTCAGTTGAGAAAGGCTGATTTCAGGGATTGTATGTGCAAGTGGATAGATGTCTAGTAGGAAGTTGTATAAAGGGGTACATAGAGGAAGAGATCTGAGCCCAAGATAGAGATTTCAATTCATTAGAATTTATGTGCTAATGGAAAGCACACTTGCTAATGGAAATCACTCAGAAACCGTGTTGATCATTAGATCTATTTCCTGTTTTTCTGGTCTCCTTTTGAGCAATTGGTAGGAGTATACTGATCTACTCCCTTTGAAGTTAGGCTTGGCCATATAACTTGCACTGGTCAACAAAACTGAGTGGAAGATTTTGGGCAGAACCTTTTAAGAGTAAGAATGCAATGTCCCATGTTTCTCTTCCCCCTGCCACCATGACCAAGAATATTGCAGGTGGTAGAGAATCTATTAGCCTGTGGACTTGAGTTATGACAACATGAAGAA
>JAQZBX010078748.1:0-14079 GCA_029593785.1 Cabassous unicinctus
TGATGCAAAATACCAGAAATCTGTTGGTCTTTATAAAGGGTATTTATTTGGGGTAAAAGCTTACAGTTATCGGGGCATAAAGATTTAGTTTCTTCCTTTACCTAAGTGTTTTGCCATGTGTTATATCAAGACAGCTGCGGACATTTGCCAGGGTTCAGGTTTCTTTGGTTCCTTTCTTCCCGGGGCTCCATTTCTCTCTGGGCTTAGCTAATCTGTTTCCTCCACAAGTTTAGCTGTAGACTATGAGGCACTCTAGGCTCTTCCTCTCTCCACAAGGCCAGTGGTACACTATCAGGTGAATGGCTTGTCTGTATCCAGGGGCCTTCACTCCTTCCTCATGACCAAGCTCCTCCAGCTGCTCGCTTCACCAGGGCTCCAGCATCAAAACTCCAACATTAAAACTACTCCAACTCTGTCCTTTGCAATGTCTTTTATCTTTGAGACACCACCCACCAATGGGTGGGAATCAACACCTTACTGACATGGCCCAGTCAAAGCCCTAATCATAACTTAATCATGGCCAGATTAAGAGACCAGTTTACAAGCATAATCCAATATCTATTTTTGGAATTCATAACTATTTCAAACTGCCAAACTGCTACACCCTTTATCACCTAAAGTGCTTAGGGTGCCTTCTGGAGAGAAGAGACAAAAGAAATTTACATCTTTTATGCATCAAACCCTGGAGACCAATCAGAGATTCACATAATATTCTTTTATGGTTGACAGTAATCATATTGGCCCTTGGAATATTTATACAAATATTTTAAATCAAAGATGAAGTCATTCTCAGATTGGCAGGTTTGGAGCCAAATTACTCTGATGGATCCAAAATAGTGTGACTCCCACTGGATGCCTAAAAAATACTTCATTTTCACTTAAAGTATGCCAGTTAGAGAGAGACCTAAGAGAGACAGAATCATGCCTTTGAGAAGCTTAATGAAAGGATGGGTCCCTACTGGCCTGACGGTCCAATTAGAGAGTAGGGAACCTAAATTCTCAAACATCTTTCAACAAATTGATCTGGTTTTGCCATAATTAGCTATAAGTTGCACCAGGGCAAACAGATGATTCACACTGGTCGAATGAAACTTTTGTATCCTGCTATAAATTACCATAAATTAAGCTCATGTAAAATACCTCACCATTTTAATCAGTCACATTAGGCCCAATTTAGGAAGTGAATTTAGCCAAGGAACAAAATAAGAAAGAACTTTAAGGAATTACTGCATAAGTGGTTAGAGTACATCTCCATTGCCTTAGAATTAATTTTCATTTATTATTTTGTCAGTGGAAATGGTGGTCTTATTATTAACTAGGATTTATAAACTTAACATAGAGTAAATGGAACAAATTGAAGATCTTTTCCTAAAATCATTTCCCTTGCCATAGACAAATTTGAAGTGCAATTTCTCTTGCTTCTAGTACCCACATGTACAAATATTATTTTATCTAATTTGTTGAAAGATTTAATAGGTCTGTTTCTTTCAAAAATTAGTCTGTTTGACAATACACAAGATATACAGTGTCTCCTCACACTTTACTAAAATGTATTGGGGAAGTTCATAGAAGATATTTCATTTAGTCAGTCAGACAAACATATTACCTTCTTTACTTCATTCACTCAATATACTTTGATTATTTGTATTCCCTTCAAGTCTTATCAACTGTTTGGATACTAAACCTGTATTGCCTCAGAACTAGTTTTAGTGGTTTAGATTGAGTAGTTCTATTCTTTTATTAAAATGCTGTGTTGGTTGATAAAATATTCTGTTAATGCTTTTAACTAGTGCAGCCACATAACAGATTAATGAATTAACTTCACCATTAATGTTCCTAGGATGTGATATCAATTAAATATAAAAATCACATCATGAGTAACCTTTCATAGAAATTCAGTATATACAGGTTTTGAGGAATGGCTACCAAAAAAAACAAAAAAAAACAAAAAACATACCTTTAAAATTATACCTAAAGAATACTTGAATAGGCAAACAAGTGACTATCCAGGTCTTGATCAAAATTAAAATATTTTATACCTTCTACTGAGACTAATTTCTGACACACATTAATTAAGCTATTGTTCAAATCCTTCACTTTATATTTCCCAAATTTCATATCACATAGAGAGAGGTGAATTCATATTTTAAATGAGAGAAATAGTGCTTGAAATTTCAAAACTATTCCTTAACATGGAAGGATATTATTTTTTGTCATTTTTAGTTACATAAGATAATTTCAGTTTTGATAATAGGTTATCAGGTGATTATGGAACAATATTTAATATTCATTTAGAAATGTTTAATTATAGTCATCCTTCTTATAACTTTCATAAATAGAAATAAACCTTTAAAAATTGGGAGCCATATTAAACCTAAAGGTAGAAGGGAGGGGAAAGAAAACTGAGAATTAAATTTACTTATTTTCCTTTAATGTTTCACACTTTCATATAAAGGTGTTGTATTAGTCAGCCAAAGGTGTGCTCAAATGAAATACCAAAAATGGGTTGGTCTTTATAAAGGGTATTTATTTGGGGTAGAAGTCCACAGTTAGCAGGCCATGAAGCATAAGTTTCTTCCCTCACCAAAGTCCATTGTCACGTGTTGGAGCAAGACAGCTGCCAACATTTGCCCAGGGTTCAGGCTTCTTGGGTTCCTCTCTTCCCGGGGCTGTGTTTTTCTCTGGGCTTAGTGCCTGTTTCCTACACAAGGTCAGCTGTAGGCAATCAGGCGAATGGCTCACTTCTCTTCTCCTGAGGCCTTGTTTCCAACATCAAAGCTGCTTCTCAAAGACTGCTTCTCAAAACTGTTCTGGCCATGTCTTTTATATTTAATTCCCCATTCACCAGGGGGTGGGGCTCAACGCCCTAATCATAACCTAATCATGTCCAGATTAACAGAAGAGTTTACAAGCATGATCTACTTATATTTTTTGGAATTCATAATTGCATCAAAATGGCCAACAGTTACACTCCACCCTCTGAATTAAAAAAATACAGTACAATATTTTAAAAAAATTAAATCAGTAACAATTCAGCTACAAAATCATATCATAATCATTTTAAAGAAATACAGTTCATCTTGAGGCAAAGTCCATCTGCTATAGACCTCTGAAACTTACAAAACCATTTAACTGCTTCCAATACACAAATGAAAATTCAAAGGATAAACATTTTCATTATCATAAGGAGAAATTGGGATGTTAAACATGAGTCATGGATCCTCTGCAGTTCAGTAAACCTGCTGGGCATCCTCCATTCAATTTCAAAGTCTTAGAGTCATTCTTAAAAAGATGGTTTCTTCTTCTTGGGGCCACATGGGGACCCACATTTTCCACAGACTTGCCCAATGGCTACTTTCTAGGTTCCACCCTCATCAAGCATCTGGGTGTTGACCAAGCTCCAGACTTCACCCTCCAAGAATGTTGAGGTGATTGCCACACCTTACTGAATCTTTGGGTTAGAGTCCTAAGCCCCCTAGTACAGTGGGGTGAAGACAACATTGCCCCTAACCTTTGACATACAGGTTCAACCCTCTCAGAGCAACAAGTTGACCACCTGGCCTTCCCTAACACTTGGAATGCAGGTTCAACCTTCTCTGAGCAATGGGTTGACCACCTGGCCGTCCCTAATACTTGACATGCAGGTTCAACCCTCTCAGAGCAATGCGTTGACCACCTGGCCTTCTCTAATCCATGGGGGACAGGTACACCCCTCTCAGATCTTTGGGGTGTTGACCTTAACCACCCTAATCTTTGAGGAATGTGCTCCAACATCTCTGCACCCTGGGATCACAAAACTCTCCCAGAACATCGGGTGGGGACATCCACCTTCTTCAACTGCTAGGGTAAACTCAGCGCCTCTGCACAATGGGGCATCAAAACTTTCTCAGAACATTGGGTAGGAACATCCACCCTCTTCAACTGCAGGGGCAAACTCACCCTCTCTGTACATATGGGTGGGGCTCCTTTCTTGGCCCAAGGAGATGTCTTAAGTCCAGATCTCTGCTTCCATGGTTTTCTTCTTAAAGCTGATTCTCCTTCAATCGCTCCTTTCCATGTCCTCCTTTGTCCACGTTGACAGTGGTTTTGTTCATACAGCTCTCTCAAAAACTTTGTTGGTTTAGCATGCAGGAAGCAGGGCTCCAAGCCATCAGACAGTAAGACTTTCCACAAGTCTTTCCTAGATAACTGCATCTTCAATTCTGATTTACAAGTTCCAAGTTTAGTAAAGTCTTCAAATGGGGCACTTTGATCTGGGAATTTGATTTCCACAAAATTGGATGTTCTGGAATGAGTTTCTGTTTTCTTTGTGCCCAAAAGTTCAGTCCTTAGTGTATTTCTCTCATCTAGTATTTTGTTATAAGCTGCAAAAAGAAGCCAAGCCACATTCTCCGAGTTTACCTTGGAATGTTCTTCAGCTAAATGCTCTGGTTAAACATTTTCAAATTCTGTCTTCCATATAACACCAGGAGTTAATCTTGCTAAGTTCTCTGCAACTTTAAAACATGGATCACCTTTCCTCCAGTTTCCAATAATAGTTTAATCATTTTCTTCTAAGGCATCATAGAAAGTCTCTTTAGCATCCATATTACTATCAACAGTCTCTTCAAAGTGATCTAGGCCTTTTCCATCAAGCATTTCATAATTCCTCCAAAAAATACCCCTTACTCATTTATAAAACCGTTCCAACATTTTGGTAATTACAAAAGCACTTCCCCACTCCTTGGTACCAATTTCTGTATTAGTCAGCCAAAGGGGTGCTAATGTGAAATACCAAAAATGGGTTGGTCTTTATAAAGGGTATTTATTTGGAGTAGAAGTCCATAGTTACCAGGCCATAAAGCATAAGCTTCTTCCCTCACCAAATTCCATTGTCACGTGTTGGAGCAAGACAGCTGCCGACATTTGCCCAGGGTTCAGACTTCTTGGGTTCCTGTCTTCCTGGGGCTGTGGTTCTCTCCCGGCTTAGCTCCTGTTTCCTCCACAAGGTCAGCTGTAGGCGATCAGGCGAATGGCTCGCTCCTCTTCTCCTGGGGCCTTCTTTCCAACATCAAAGCTGCTTCTCAAAGACTGCTTCTCAAAACTGTTCTTGCCATGTCTTTTATATTTGATTCCCCACCCACCAAGGGGTGGGGCTCAATGACCTAATCATAACCTAATCATGCCCAGATTAACAGATCAGTTTACAAGCATGATCTACTTATATTTTTGGAATTCATAATTACATCAAATTGGCCAATGGTTACAGGTGTGTTTTCTTAATACCAGGGAAGTGTCTTAAAATCATTTAATCTAATCAGTAATTTGAGGTGAATTCCTTTTATATGCATCCCATGTGAAATATCAATTAGAATATACTTTAATAATTTCATTTGTAGAATCTCATATATTTGAAGACAGTCCTTGTCATTTCCCAAAAGCTATACTTCCTACAAAGATCTTCATGAGGTTGAGCAGAAATGTCTTTGTCTATAACTTTTTCCCATTGTTTCTGGGTCCTTCATGATCAATCAAGTGTAAGTCCTTCAAATAAGTAATGACAATAATCTCAGTTTTCACGTATCCAAACTTCATATTCCTCATAACCTCATTCAAACTCATCTGTCATGATATAACACAGCAATCCTGATCACGCATACGAACCTGTGCTATTATTTTCTCCAGATCTTTCAAATGCAATAATATCTGCAATTTAACAAAAATATTCATTCATTTTTTATTTGAAAATATGTATCTAATGCTGTATAGACCCTTCTTAAAGATGGAGGTCCACAGACTTCTTGGATTAAATATTGTAGAGATTTACGGCCACAACAGAAGCTTCCCCTATTCTCAAGCAGCTTATAAGTTATTGGGGAGAATTAAGCAAAGGAATTATAAATGCTATGCAGAAAGTTTAAGTGAAGTGAGATGACATAAAATGAGTCATATGTGACAGGGTCTTTGGTATATACATAAAGTATAGTGAAGAAGCAAAGGAGGGAGTTATCTTATTTCTTTGGTGAACTTTTAAATATATTTTTGTAAATGTAATACTTTAAATAAAGTTGCATATATCATGTTAAGAGCTAAAACGGCAAAAAATATGAGACTTTATTTAAAAGTGTAAAAATCAGTACATGACATACGTTCAGAAAGAGTCACTGTAAATGCTGTCCACCAGATGGCACTCCTACAGAGCTTTTCATGGGAAGTCAAGACTCAATCTTACCCTACTTAGTAAAATCAAAGGCATCTAAGGTTCTTTAACTAGTAGGGTGTGAGTACAGTTTTATAGTTTTTTTTCCTTTTTTATAAGGCATTTATTCAAAAATTAGTAACTTTAAATAATTGTATTGAAAAATCCTTGAAAAATGTTTAATTTGATGAAAATTTTAAGTACACAAACTCCAACTCTGAGTCATTACCATTGTTATCATATAAATCTGTATTTCCAGGTTAATAAATAATTATTAGCCAATGTTTGGCAATTACTTTCACTTAGTAGCAACTGTACCTAGAATCAGAATGTTTTATTTACATTTTTAAAAATTCAAATTGAAAAAAATATAGTTATAGATAGGTAGGTAGATGGATAATGCTCCATATTGGAAGGGTCCCAATATTAATTATACACTTTGGTATGTGTATTTCCGAAATTTCTCTTGAGCCAGGAGTTCTTTCACAAATATTACTTTTGCAGCATGTAATTGTACAGCCCCTACTTTCTGAGCAAAATGGAAAACCTTATTTTAAAAAAAATCCTTAGGATTCTTTGCAAACAAATGGTTGACTATGTATTGTTTGTTGCTTAATATATGAATGTTATTCATTGAAGAAATTTGCATCATTCTTGAATTAACTTTTTTTTTTCCTTTTTAAAATTTGTTTCTGAGTTGCAAAGATTATTTCCCCTCCTAATGTTTCAGAATTTCCTGTATTCCCCCATTCAACCTTGGCTGCCACAACCAGACAGATGGAAATCACAAGGACATTCTATTTATTGCATCTGTAGTGAAATCCTTAGCAGTAGACATTAACTGCTCCAGGTCTGTCCGAGATGCATTTGAATTACTCTTAAAGGATGTGTACATGATAGATTTGTTTGATTAAATATAAAATTATTAAAAGTTCTAGGCAAAAATACTGAACATTATAATCCTAAAAAGATGTGACTGACTAAAAGAAGAATTTGTGGTAATATATAGTCCTTTCCAGAAGAGTAAGAAATAATGAAAAATTAGGCATACAAAAGTCTTTAACATTGGTTAAAATAGCTTTTGCATTTGTAGGGATTTTTGAATTACTGAATTAAAAAAAAAAACTCAGTTCAGTTCATGTAGCACAAATAAGTGGTGATTATTGTCTCATGCAACAGAACACTTCAGTGTATTACTAAAGCTGGATTCAGAGACTTATATGTCATCATGAAAAGATTTTTGCAGGCTTAAGGAGCTGTTTTCTTCCCATTGACTTTTCTGTCAAGTATTCTCTTTCCTTGTGATACAGCACTCAGGAGGACGAGTTACATCTTCCCAAGTTCAAGTCTAATGGAAAAGTTATAAATGTCTTCATTTGTACAAGTAAAACTTTAAGAGGCAGTTTGATTAGTCCTTATCATGTCATGTATCAACCTTTGAGCCAAAATTCTCATCTGTGGGATTTGGGAAGGTGTGTTTCTTTGGTGAGAAACAAAACAAAGAGGCAATGGTTTCTAGGGTGACAAAGACTCAAAAACTGCCTCTCAAGCATTAGAATTAATAAAAGATTTAGAAACAGAAGCATAGTTAAATGTAAATATAATAGATTTCTTTCCTCTAATCCACAGTACCGTGTCAGGAAAATGCAGTTTGAGAATAAAATATTTTTAACTTCCTACAAATTCATAAGACTTCAAAATGCAAATTGATTACTTGATTTTGGAGGTGGGGTGGAGATAAAATATTACCAGTTGAATGAAGAATATTCCATCTGGGTTTTCTATTTACCTTCCCTAATCATTTTTTCTTTTTATGTTTAGGAAACTTTGATCACCCTAGCCAGATTATTCTCAGAGTTCAACTTTCCAAATCCTATACCTCCATTATAGATGCTCATATTTGTGACAGACCTAACCCAACCTTTCTCAGGGTGCCTACAGGCTTCTCTGCTACATCTATTTTAAGAGAGTATTAGGAGCTCATTATGAACAATTGACTAAATATAAAAATATTGAGCTTGTTTTAAAAATGATTTTGCTCTGTTTCTGGAAAAAGCAGACTGTGAATTGCAATATAATATATGGATGCATCTCTAAGCATTGACCCTGACAGGCAGTGGAGAGAAGGCTCTAGCATAAAGGAAAACTCTTATCATAATATAATATTTAAGAGCTTGTATCTATAATTTACAAATCTTGTAACCATTGGCAAGATCTTAACTTCTCTGTTCCTCTTCTTTGTTATCACTGTAGTGGAGATTAAAAAACTCTCATTGTGATGTTGTAAGATATAAAGGATATAGAGTTTGTAAAACACCTAGTGTAATTCTTAACATATAGAAGTGGGTAAATAAATATTTTATCAAATTATTATTGATGACTTTGTTTGTATGAAAAATTAACCTAGGTCAAGATCTATGTTACATTCTCATAATGGTTTAATTGTCTCACAGTATAAAAAGAGACTGGGATAGTACAAGACTTGTCGGGCAATTACAAGTGGTTTGGAGAAGGAATATGTGTCAATATCTCTCAAAAAGGCTAAAATATCTGAAAATAGCTATGTCAATCATTTGTTCTCATTATTCTTGTTAGGCTTTAAAATAAATTCTGGGAAAAAGAAAGAAAATATGGTCCTTGCCTTCATGAATCTACAATTTAGTGAAAACATAGATAGCAATAAAAAGAAATGCAATTAGACACAAAATTGAATGACACTAAATTTTAGAAAGGAAACTTAAGATGAAATGAAATTTTGACTTGCCATAAGGTATATAATAAGTAGAAAAGATGTAATTACAGAGGAAAAGGAAAGGTTTCAAAAAATATTTTTTTGAGCTGAGATATACAGGAAGACCACGAATTAATTAAATGATGGTATAGTTGCTTGAGTCGATCATCTAAGAAGAGGAAAGAGTATGTGCATTGTCTCTGTAGTGGAATAGCATTCAAGAAATGGGCAGAATGTCATTGAAATTGAACAAAAAAGAGTATTTACTAGATAAAGTTGGTAAGACTGAAAGGTGCTGCCTTGGACAAGGCATTTCTGGCCTTTTTAATAGTTTTGGTTTTTATCCTAAGATCAATGGTAAATATTGTGTTCACTTAAACATGTGGGTGGTATAATGAAATTTATCTTTTGAAACTATCACAATGACTGTGTTCGGAACAGATAAAGGTCCATCCTAGTGGATGTAGGGGGGTCAATTATTAGATAAGAAATGATGATAGTTTGGTCTATGTCAGTAGAGATAGAGAGACATGTATAGCTTTTCAGGTGTGAAATTGTCATTAATTGATGATAGATTGAATACATGTGGCAAGAGAGGTTTAAGACAAAGAAATTCCAAGATTTCTCTCTTCCATAGTAGAGTGAATGGTGGCATAATTTCCTCCTAAGTTACAGAATGGAGCATTTTGGCATTTTTTTTCAGAATATGGGTCACTCCTAGGCTTGATTTGGGCATGCTATGTTTGAGATTCCTTGAGTATTCAAGTGGAGATGTCAATTAGAAACTGGATTTCAAATTTTAAATTCATACTATGGGATTTTCCAGGTTATGGTATTGAAATGAAGTTGAAATGTGTGTATTGTAAATGTCTTTGGAACATATGTAGTATTAGTGACTACTTAATATCTGCCAAATGTGGGAATTGGCACTTACATTCTAATGGATCATTTACTGAAGATGAGAAGGAAGTAAAACAGTACCAGGAAATTTCCAGTAGAAAGATTCTCTAACAATTGTGGGTGGAAACCCAAGTGCCTATCCAGGTATGAAAAGAATCAGCATGTCATGCCCCAAAGATCAACCACTCCCCCTCCCTCCTGGAATGCTAACGGCAAACATCAGCTTCTGGAACATTGCTTGCTTGCTTTACCATAGAAATATGAATGATTAAAACAATCCTGCTTTTAGTTGCTATAGAAATATGTATGATAATTAAACAAATCCTGCTTTTGGCACATGTGGAAAAGAATTGGCCATGCAGGAAGGAGTTCTATAAAAACTGCAGTCACTGGACGTTAGGCATGACTCTTACTAGAGACTACGCCATTGCCGGTAATAAAGGTTCCATTAAATTTCCTCCTGGGAGTTGTTATTTGCATGAAGTATCCCACTTCATTTGGAGACCCCAGCAAGATTGACTGGAACCAGCCACACTGAGGCTCCCAGGGGAAGCCCTCTGAGAGAAGTTCCTCAGCCCCGGCAGGTCTTAAGTCTGGCCAGAAACTCCAGGGGAGATTAATAATTCAACCTAACAAACCACCAGTTCTGTTCTGCTTCAGAAACTCTGGATTTAGGGGAGGCTGTTGGGCTACTGAATGCGGTGCTACTCCCATGCCCTGGCCACAGGGTGAGACATCACATGGGGCCTCAGGATAGGCTCAGGGTTCAGGTGTCCATGTGTGTAGCCGGCTGTCTGTCTGTAGCATTTCTGCTCAGTTTCTGTTCTTTGCTCTTCCTGTTCGTTGCTATGGGTCAATCCTCCTCTTGTCCTACCACACCCCTTGTCTGTTTTCTAAAGAATTTTTAGGAATCTAATAAGGCAGTGGCTGGATATGGAGCCAAGTTCAACCTGGGGACCCTCTGAACCCTATGCGAGTTGGAGTGGCTCACCTTTGATGTGGGCTGGCCATCTGAAAGAAACACAGACCTCCCAACAGTCTACAACATCTGGAAATCATCTATGGCAAACCTGGCCACCCAGACTAGATTCCTTATATTGATGTGTGGCAAAATCTTCTTACAGACACTCCCAAGAAACTAAAAATTTTCTTGCACGACATGGGTGCCTGGTCCAGCCAGAGATACAACTTCCTTTAAAAGCTCCCATGAAAAACCCCAGTCCTTCAGTCCTGCAGGACACTCCTGAAGAAACCCCCCCTTACCTACCTACCCTCCAACTTACCCCTTGCCCACCCTCCATCTGACCCTTCTCCTTCCACTCCCTCTCCTCCCCCTCTAACCCAGTCACCCACGAACAATCTCTATCCTCCACTCCCCACAACCGCTGATACCTCTCTAACCAGCCCACCCCATATGCGAAGGAGTACCCAGTATCAGGCTTCTGCATCTCCCCACAACTTGCCTGACCCTGCCCCCTACTGCCCCTCCACCAAGCATGTCCAGGTCTGGGTGACGATGGTCTCCCATTCATGGTATATGCCCCCTTTTCATCTACAGACGTGTATAACTGGAAAAATCAAAATCCGCTATTCTCAGAAAAACCCCAAGGCTTGATTTCTCTCCTATAAACTATCTTCTTCACCCATAACCCCACCTGGGATGATTGACAGTAATTATTACAGGTCCTATTCACCTCAAAGGAGAGAGATCACATCCAGAGGGAGGCTGTAAAAACCGTCATGGGTCAAGATAGGCAACCCACTACTGACTCTATCTGAATAGAAGCTGTGTTCCCCTCAACCAGACCAGACTGGAATTACAATCAGGATCAAGGTAAGGAGGCTCTCGAGTGGTTTCACCAGACTCTCCTACATGGCCTTTGAGCCACTGCCAGATAGTCAACAAATCTTTCTAAGGTGAGTGAAACCACCCAAGGGCCTAATGAGTCACCCTCTGCCTTCTTAGAACGTCTAATGGAGGCCTATAGAAATTACACACCTATAAACCCTGAGGCACCTGAAAATCGTAGGTCTATAAATATAGCATTTGTATCACAGTCTCCTCCTGAAATACAAAAGAAATTGCAAATGCTAGAGGGGTTTGAAGGGAAGCTATTATCTGAACTAATGGAGGTGGCACAGAATGTGTATAACAATAGGGAGGATGCCAATACTCTAAAAACCAAAAAGGTGCCAAACATACTGCTAAGCACAATAGCAATAGAAAACGCTAGGGCCTCTTCCTCCCATGGATTCTCCAGGAACCAGAAAAAGCCAAGGAAGGGTAGACCAAGACTACAAAAGACCAGTGTGCTTATTGCAAAGAAAGAGGGCATTGGAAAAATGAATGCCCCCAACGCTGGGCAGACCCCAGCCCAGCCCTGCAGTTGTTAGACTGATGGGGCCTGGGCTCGCCAAGCCCCCTGGAGCCCATGATGAAACTAACAATTGGGCGCAGCCTGGTTGACCTCCTGGTTGATATGGGGTCACGTACTCCACCCTGAAATAGGACCCTGGTCCCTTTGATGCTGAATATACTTTGGTTCAAGGAGCCACTGGGAAAATTCACCCTTATCCCTGGCCCACCTCCCAGACTATTAATCTTGGAGCCGGGACCGTTAACCATGCTTTCCTTGTTATGCCCAACTGTCCCTATTCCTTGCTGGGGCGAGACTTGCTACAAAAATTGAAAGCTACCTTCTCCTTCCTGGATGGTGAAATGAAACTAAACTTTGGCGTTAAGCCCCAGACTCTCCTAGTAACCTGCCCCATCTTGGAAGAATATCTCTTAACGGGCCTCAGGACATCGCCAATGGCTAATCAGTTGCTGCAAGAATTCCAGCTCCTGGTTCCGGGAGTTTGGGTTGAAACAAACCCCCTGGGCCGGCTCAGCATCAGGCTCCCGTGGTGGTGCAACTACTCAGCACATCTCTCCCCATCCGGGTATGGCAGTATGCAATTAATCACAAGGCCAGGACTAGAATTTAAAAACACAGCAACCATCTACTCGATGCAGGTATTCTTATTCCCTGACAGTCCCCGTGGAACACCCCCTTACTTCCTGTGCAGAAGCCAGGAAGCACAGACTATCGGCTGGTAGAGGACCTCAGGGAAGATAATAAAAGTGTTGAAGCAATACACCCCACCATCCCTAACCCTTACACACTTCTAAGCCAGCTCCTTCCAGAGCATACCACCTACTCTGTCCTGGATCTAAAAAAAGCATTATTTTCCATACTATTGGCATTGGTTAGCTAACCCATCTTTGTTTTTGAGGACCCTCGGCCTGGGGAAAGCAGGCAACTGACCTGGACCAGACTTCTCCAAGGATTCAAAAACTCTGCCACCTGGTTTGGGGAGACTCTGGGGCGGGACTTGTCACTCCTCAGGAAGCAGCATCCAGGTATTACCCTACTTCAGTATGCAGATGACCTCCTTTTAGCCGCACCAGACTTGGACTCTTGCAAAGCCACAACCCTCAGCCTACTCAAAGCCTTGGAGGAAATGGGGCATCGTGTATCTGCCAAAAAGGCTCAGCTCTGCTCCCACTCCATAACATATCTCGGATACATCTTGGAAAAAGGTGAACGGTGACTGTCACACGACAGGATGCAAGCCGTATTGGGCATCCCAGCACCGATCTCAAAACGACAGGTACATGAATTTCTTGGTACGGTGGGATACTGCAGGCTGTGGATTCCTGGATTTGTGGAAATTTTTTTGCTAAGCCCCTCTGCGCCACCACAGCGGGAAAGGGAAATGACTTATTGTGGACCAAAGAGGAGCAAGAAACCTTTGAAGGTCTGAAGACAGCTCTAGTAAATGCCCCTGCCCTCGGGCTACCTGATCAGTTCAAACACTTTCATATATTCATTGATGAAAGTCGAGGGGTTAGTAAAGGAGCCTTAACCCAGTCCATTGGGCCTTGGTGCCGACCAATAGCGTACTGTAACCATTGACCAATTTGATGTAATTATGAATTCCAAAAATATAATTGGATCATGCTTGTAAACTCATCTGTTAATCTGGGCATGATTAAGTTATGATTAGGGAGTTGACTGGGCCACGTCATAGGGCATTGAGCACCACCCCTTGGTCAGTGAGGAATTGAATATAAGAGGCTAGGCAAAGAACAGAGTTGAAGCCAGTCTTTTGAGAACCAGTTTGATGTTGGAAAGAAGGCCCCAGGAGAAGAGAAGCAAGCCATTTGCCTGATCATCTACAGCTGACCTTGTGGAGGAAACAGGAAGTAAGCACAGAGCGAAACACA